>CM076581.1:200537254-200727295 GCA_034641835.2 Pinus albicaulis | reverse complement strand
ATTTGTAATAGAACTAACGAATGTTTCTATAGGCGTAGTCTGGGTACTTGAGTATTTAGAAAAAGAAAAAGTATGGCAGTGCCGCACCTGCCTACAAGACGTGGTTGGAAGACACCTGTGGTGTAGGGGCGTGATAGTTGGTATCAGAGCTACCTGGACGGATGGAAGTCTGATAACACAACTGCTGTTGCACATCAGTTGGTATCAGAGTTGGACAAAGTTGCAGGGTTGCAGACACTGTTGAAGCTGACTTATATATTTGGGGTTTCTCTTGAGACCTTAGCTGAAGCAAGGCGTTTGCCAGGGCTAAAGCTAGAAAAGGAGACATGCCGAGTTGGGAAGAATTCAAAGAGAAGACTTGTGAAGCATTGCAATGGATAAAGCAGCTGAACAAAGAAATCCCAAGGATTCGGAACAAACTTGGAGTCTTGGAAAGAAAATTGGTGGAAACTTGGAAGAAGGCTAAGAAGATTCATGAAGAGGTTAATGAGGCTAAGATTGCTCTTATGACCTTGTGCAAGAAGGGGATCTCTGACTCAAACCGAGATGAGTTTGAAAGACTTCGAGACAAGATGGACCAGTTTGATGGATGGATGGCAGTATGCTATGAGCTACAAACTCACCGAGATGAGCTTGTTAGAATTGAAGAGAAGAACCATAAGAAGAGATTAAAACCTTCTATGGGAAAACCGAAGCAGAATGTTATGGATGTTGTTTTGGTAAAGGAAGAACTTTTGCAACAAGTTGAACCTAAACCAAAGACACCACAAACATTGGAGCTTGAAGCTACAAGGGAAGCAATTTTGGAGGCTCGGAAGAGGCTTATAAACATGACGGAGTTCTTGGAGGAAGGAAGGCAGGAACACTACAAGACTCTTGTGCAAGTGGAGGAACACTTGGAACACATTGAAGACAAGATAGTGGAGATGCGAACTTCCTTGAAAGACTTTCATGGGTGGACTGCAAAACTTGGAGAACCAAGGGATGTTGCAGATGTAGAAGATGTCAAGGGTGAACTTGATAACCAAGTTGGACCAAGACCAAGCACGTTGCAAGCATCGAAGATGGATGATTCTCATGGGGATGATATGAAGATGGAAGAGATGAAGGACGAACTTGTGACACAAGTTGAACCAAGACAAGACACATTGCAAGCATTGGTGGAAAAACCACATGGAGATGTTGCAAATGTGACCATGATCAAGGAGGAACTTGATGAGCAAGTGGTACCAGGATCGAACACATCAAAGACATTGATGAGGATGGAGGAAACTCACTTGAGGAGTCTTCGTGGAGATATGACTTGTGTTTCATGGAAGCATAAGGAGGATGAACCGCATATGGAGATGAGGAAGAAGGTGACTTCTTTGCCAACACCATTGATGACTACTCCTTGGATGTCTATGATGAGACCTTGTACATTGATGGAACAAGGAACATGGAACGATGCAAACCTTGTTGGGGAAATTTGTGACCTTACACTTGATGGTTCAAATGCCTGGGACAAGGGTGGAACGTGATGACATTTGTGATGGAAAGGGTCATGCTTAGCCACATAGAATGGCAAGTGCCCGGCATGACCCATACACTACCTTGGTGGTAGGGCACATTGGTGGAGTAGACTTCTTCATGGCTTCAACTAAGAAGGACCTCTTGGCAGACCTTTAGTGGAGGAGAAGCTTGAAGGAAGTACTCACATATATGATGGAGGTAGGAGTGACCAAGAGCACTTCACTTCGACATGTTGAGACATGATGATGATGAGAGTTGAGTTGAGTTCACTTAGATGAACACATGGGTAGCCAAAGTCATGGACATGGACTACATGGAGATCTTTATAGACGGACTGATGGGACGTTGTTCACCATGAACAACTTGGACATTGGTTGGATGAGCAGCCTATGAGACATTCATATGTTTGCAGAGTGAGAACTTGTGATGGCACTCATGGCCAATACAAGTAGGATTACCAATGCTTTGGATATGATGAGGCATGGGAGTTCATGATGGATGCCTTGGTGGCACACACTTTGGCATGGGCTTGAGTCTACTTGACTTAGCCACACTTCTTACTTTTGATGATGCTTGGAGGATGAGTCTACTTGCATACGAGTAGCACATGGATTAGCGTCATGGACAGCATGTTGTGGATGAGATGGATACACTTCATGGACCCAAACATGGCACTTGGATGAGATTCAGACTTGATCGAGTTGATGGATGTGACAGCTTGCAAAAGGAACAACTAACAGTGGCATGAGGAGGAGTATTCTCATTGTTTTGGACGTTATGGTTGGATTATCTACCCAACTAGTTCGAGCTATGGGGGCATGCAGTACACTGAGTTATGCTGGATACATAGCAGCTTTTGTTGTGTTGATTTGGTTGGAGTACTTGATGCAGAGATTCACATGGATTCGACGGTGATTGGAGGAGATATCTCATGGACATGAACCTTGCTGGTTTATGCAATGATATTGTGCGATGAGACTTTGCGACGAAAGTTGCGATGATACTTTGCAACGATATGATGCGACGATGGTAGCACTATCGGGACGATAGTCGTATTTGAAGTGGAGGAGGATGTAAGGCCCCAAGACTTCATGGGCGCGTTCGGTGGGACGGGCGCTCCGGCTGGGCATTTGGACGAGTTTGGGCACCGTGCGATGCAACGGGCAGCATGTCGCACCATTGGAGAGGCACGTAGCAAGGCGAGTCACGAGGGCGAGTTGGAGGAGAAGCGTGTCGAGTTAAACCAACACGGCGTTGGCAAGACGTTTATACCACAAAGGGCGCCCCTTGGGCGAGCAAGCTGATGGGCAAGTCAGTGGGTCGACCGGCGCATTGGGCGCAACCAACGCCACACTTCGTGGGTGAGCAACCAAACGTGGGGGTCGGCTCAGGTCGGCCGAGTGCCCCACACCCCACGACACGATGTTTCGTGGGCGGATGAATAAACAGGCGGGTCAGCTCATGGAAAATGAGCGACCACACTTCACTTGGACGTGCATATATATATGATGGCGTGATGGAGAGTGGAGGCATCAAGCGAAAATTGAAGATTAATCAACGAACAACATCAAGGGAGTCGCACCACGAGTTGCCAACAACTCATTGGTGGAAGAAAACTACAGCTACCCATGGGTCGACCCGGCGCTGGCTCTAGGTCGGGTTTGTGCTCAGGCACGTTGCAACCGCAGCCGCACCGCAGTTCGGGCGGTCGGCCCGGCACGGTGCCGACGGGCCGGCCGAGCCTGCCCGTTCGGGCGCCGAGTATTGTGCCCAACACTAAAAACGTGATTTTGGGAGCGTCGGGTATCGGATTGAGGTGCCGTAAATTGCAGAAGGTGCGTATTTCTAAAACGCATCCAACCATATGGGTGAGGGACATATTGGACGCATGGTCAGCTCAGAAAACGCTCTGCACGGATTTGGAGCAACGATTGAGTGACCCGAGTGACCAGCACTTGGGCAGTTTTGGGGCAGCACTTCCGAAGGTGAACTTGATGATTGTAAATGGTTGTAAAAGTTTTTTGTAAGATAGTTTAATGATTGGTAAGCCTTAGAGCTTGAACAAAAGGCAAATAGCCTTGCCAAGGAGCAAAAGTGTTTTTTACTGGATTGGACATTGTAATCATATTTTTATGAAACATTATATCTGGGCGGACTCATTTTAAAAGGGAGTTGCCCCTCCCTTGTATGTATGGGCGTACTTGTGGATTGATATTGATGCTTACGTTTTATTCCGCACATTGAAAGAACATTTGTAATATAACTAACGATTGTTGCTATAGGCGTAGTCTGGGTACTTGAGTATTTAGAAAAAGAAAAAGCACGGCAGTGCCGAACCTACCTACAAGACGTGGTTGGAAGAAACCTGTGGTGTAGGGGCGTGACACATATCAATAGTGGGTAACACGAGTTTCATTAACAGCGATACAAATCACGTTATAATTGGATTTGACAAGTGTCAACTTTTTTCATTTTATCATGATTAGGTTGTTGCATGCGTGCATAATAATTTTTTTAGTTATTTTCTCTCTTACCTCTTCAACGAGAATACTAATCACATTCTAGACTCTCGGCCGAGAGTTTTCTAAACTCTCGAAAAACTCTCGGGGTGCAAACTCTCGTCCGAGAGTTTTTAAACTTTCAGTCAGGAGTTTGCCCGCGCGGTAAATCTAACTCTAGGTGGGTTAAACTAGTTTTAAATTTCTCGGTCGAGAGTTTGAGAAATTTCTCGTCCAAGAGATTATCTCGTCCGAGAGTTTCTGGTCAACGAAAAACACAGAAAATTATGCAGTTTTCAGGAACCTGCAACTTTGGAGGGGCAGAACACCTACAAAAAAAAAAAATTATATGTCGGACAAAGTACCATTAGATTCATCTCTGAATCTAGTTTCTGATGATATGAGATTTGTGGAGTTTCATTAAAAAATTCAATTTTTTAATAATTTTTTACTAAACTGTGTCACTGTGGAATTTCATTGTTCGAAAAATTGCACTGAATGAAAATTCAAAATGAGGACACCAAAAAATTCAAAAAAATCATATTGCACTTCCTCTCCCTTTCTACTTCAAAAGGGTACTCTCATTTTTCTTATTGACGATCACATTGAAAAGAAAATCAAAGGATGATAAAATGTACTGAAACATCACTATTTTTTTGTCTTCGTCCATTTCAAAAAATAATAAAAAATAGTGATTTAATCCGAAAATTACCGAAAAATAGTCTGTGCACTAGCGCAATATATGCAAATTATGATGCTATGGTTTTTTTCCAAAAAATGAATAACCTTCCCTAAAAAAAGTAAAGGATGATAAAGTGACTATTTATGTTTGCCTGAAAATTTCAAGTATATGCAGTTAGTAAACAAGAAATTTACCCCTCTATATGTCAATATTTTCTTTTTTTTAAAATATGGGTATGGAGGTAAGACAATTCTCTACAATTCTTGTTTTTTATGTCAAAGCATAGTTTGCAATAAAAATATGAGTTTAGTGGAGTTGAAGTTGAAAATCATAGAAAATTACAATTTTCAACGTCAAAAAAGGGCAAAAAGTGTTTCCCAACTTCACATTTTCACCTAGATGTGTCTGCTAGTTTTAGTGAAGGGAATCAAGTTGAAGAAAATTATTATCACATGCATAACAATTTGTTGTTTCATTTGAGAAAATTTTGTATACCCCAAGGAGAGAGGCTAAGTGTCATGATAGAAGCTCATTCATCTCTTATTGTTGGACACTTTGGGGTAAGAAAAATAGTGGCGCATCTACAAAAGTATTGCTATTGGCCTCGCATGGTAGATAGTGTGCCACTTTTTATAAGAGGTTGTTCTATGTGTACAACAAGCAAGCCTAGTAATAGGAAGCTTGGGTTGTACATGCCACTACCGGTACCATCAAGGCCATGGGAGAGTATCTCCATGGACTTTGTTGGAAGTCTACCTATGTGAAGAAAACAACATGATTATCTTTATGTAGTTGTGGATATATTCAGTAAAATGTGTATACTTATGCCATGTAAGAAAACCATTACTGCTGAACAAAATGCTAAACTTTATTTTCAACATGTATGGGTTCATTATGGATTGCCAACTTCTATTGTTAGTGATAGGGATTCTAAGTTCACTGGGAATTTTTGGTCCAATATTTGGAGTATGATGGACACAAAGTTGAAAATATTTTCATCCGCAAACTAATGGACAAACCGAGGTGGTGAACAAAACCATTGTGCATCTATTGAGAGGATATTGTAGCAAACATCCTATGTTGTGAGATGAGCAACTGCATTACATTCAACATGGTTACAATCAGGCAAAGCACTCTTCTACAAATACATCACCTTTTGAATTGTGCTTTGGGTATTTTCCAAAATCTCCATTAGACTTTATCTTTGAGAATTATGTTGCAATAGATGGCCATAGTGATATTGACGAGGCCCAAAAGTTCATTGAGAAAATTCAGAATATAAGTCAACAAGTTTAAGAACAACTTGATAAAAATCAAATCAAATACAAGGAGAGGCATGACAAACATAGAGTTGATCACAAGTTTCAAGAAGGAGATGAGGTATTGTTGCACATTAGAAAAAATAAAGGATGCAAAAATAAGGTAAAAATCTCAAACCCATTCGCTATGGTCCATTCAAGATCATAAAGCAAGTTGGTAACAATGCATTTCAACTTAACTTGCCTTCATATATGCAAATGTATTCTATTGTTAATGTTGAAAAATTATGTTTTTATGAGCCACTTTTGATCAATGATCAAGGAAGTGATGTTCATTTTCCTTCTAATGAATATTTCTCACCATAAATTCTGGATGATCTCAAGGAAGATACAATTCTTGACAGGAGGACAAGAGCATCCAAGAGGGGAAGTGTTGACTACCTTCGAGTTGGGCTCAAAGGCAATAATCCAAGCAAGGCAAAGTGAATGGAGGTTGGAAAATTGAGGGAGTTGTATCCTCATCTACTGAGCAGGTAATCAAGTTTTTTGGGGTCCAAAAACTTCCCAATGGGGAGGATTGATTAGGAGTTCATAAATTTTGATCAAAATTGAAAGTTAGAGGATTGGGTTGAAACTAGGATGGTTTCATAGATCACGTCTTTCTGATTTCGGCGTCGTGAATGGTTCAAAAAATTGATGTCATATGAGGGAGATATCACATTCTGATCGAATTCCTAAAGAACTAAATTTTACAAAAGGTTTGACTAGAATGCCCAGTCAGCATGTAGGATGCATAGTCAGCAAAAAAGGAATATTTTAAAGAATATTACTTTTCTCAGAGCCAGTCAGAGGCTGATAAGTGGCACATTGTGATTTGTTTGTCGGTTGTACATTATGTTTTATAATCCAATGGGAGGGTGACACATGGCCAACCCTGAGGTGGCCACAGGTCCCCTTAGTGGTATAGTAAAATTTTATGGAGGTCTGCAGCACTCGACCCCGCGACCCCCGGTAGAGCAACCACCTGCCACACCGCCTGTGCTATGCTATGAGTCTTAACCATAGTAGTGCAAAAGTTATATTTCAAGTCTAATACATGTTCATTTGGGTGTTGGGACTGCTAGTGGTCCCGACCCGCTGGCAGTCCATGGTATATGGTCACATGTCATTGCAACAAACCATAACAAAAACGTTCAACCGACGTTTAAATACTCCGTAGACTCTACAACCATTTCATACTTACGCCTTTTCACATGCAAATCCTTTTCGCAGTTTAAACTCTAACAATTAAGCATTAACACCACTCCAACCTACAGTTATGCCTAACCATCGAGGTTACCAACTTCAATTCCTTTGTCATTTATGGAGGTTGCAGGTTCTGGGGGTTGGCACATGGCCACCCCTACCCATAACATTTAATCTCAATAGTTAGCGCTAGCAAAAAACTTAGAGCGCGCTATTTTTGTGCAAAGTTGGCCAACTTTAACTCCAGTTAAGTGGAGTTCTCCATAATTAGTGGAGCTTTTCTAGGTGTTACTAGGCAAATGAGTTGGAGGCTCAATTTTAGCCCATTCTAGGTGAATGAAGAGTCAGTATAGACTAATTGGAGTATTCTGGAGCCATTGGTATAGAGAAAACAAACATTAGAGGCATGTAACTACATTTATTTTCAAAAATTTGAGCATAATAAAAGATGGGCATGCCATTGGGAGCTAGACCAACAGATGTAGCCTAGGAAGGGTGAACTACTTCGACATGCCTGATGTGTAAATGTTATGTGTTGTTTTATTTCTCTGTTATACATTGTTGTTTAGTGTTATTTGCTCTTATTTCATGCTTCTAATTCACTAAAATCATCTATATTTCATGGTTAAAATTCTCAATCCTTAAGCTAACTATGGAGACAATTATGCACATGTTTTATAACTAACAAGACACTTAGCACAAAAAAACTAATATAGTACTTTCAAATAAACTTTCGTGACTGCTATAATAGGTCGATCTCTTTGCCTCCAAATGATGTTCTTCTAGATAATTTTCATCACCATCTAATCCTTTCAATGTAGTCTAGATTTCATGTGGTGATTCAATATTTCTGATCTCGTAAAGAATATCATGAGACAAACATAAACACGATCTTCCATAAGCCATGTGTGATTTTTTAAGCCAATCTTACTTCTCATCCTATGACAATGGTTCTGTCTCAATTCCCATGACTATTTGGTACAAGCCATTGCTCCTAAGATGAAGAAAAATCATTGGCTTCCATTCATAGTAATTGTATGGAGTGAGAATAGTGGAAGTTGGGAATTCCATTCTTTCACTTTGTGGTTGTAGCAACAATTGCAGAAATTCTCCAATATTTTGATCTGCAAATCAAATCTTCAAACAATTTCCAATTATTTTATCTTTAAACCTGCAAAAGATTGTTCATGCAGCTTCTCCAAATCCTTGTGGCTCTAATACCATGTAAAATTATTAGAGCAAAAATATGGACCTAGTTGAAGAATAATTGCAAAAACTTGCCAAGTTGAGAAAGAAAAATAATTAGAATTGAGAATGAAATTGGTTCATAAATATTTATTTGAGAATCAATATATAAAGCAACTAAGTAAATCTTAGTTGTACATGCAATAACTATAGATAGTTAAAACTAACTGAAGCTAGGTGTGCTTTATGTTCTGTTAATGTGCACATGCACCACATGCAAGAACTAGAGTTAACTAACTAAAGCCAAGTGCACACCACATGTAAGCACGCGAGTTAAATATCTAAAGACAAGTGCACATCGCATGTAAGCACTCGAGTTAACTAGCTAAATACAAGTGCACATTGCATGCAATATCTAGAGTTGAACTAAATCTAATTAAGACTAACTATGTGCATGTACAACACTAGAGTTAACTAGCTAAAGACAAGTGCACATTGCATGCAATCTCTAGAGTTGAACTAAATCTAATCTAAGTGCATGAACACCAACAGAGAGCTTCTAGATTCAATGTAGGTAGTACGGAGAGGGAATTATGGCTTTTATTATGATTAATAGCACATATGAATTTGCGTTTTTCTTTAACTATTATTCACCTATGACAAGTCAACAACGGTTTTTTTATATCTCCTTTTGTTATGATTTGCATCAAAACTCTTATTAGAATGCCACTTATTATATGAAAAACTAAATTTTTTGGTTATCTATATATATATATATATATATATATATATATATATATATCATTGGCATGGTATTCACATTTTATGAATCTTTTATTAGTTATGTTATTAATATAATGTTTTAAAACATCATAAGGGATATTAATATTTGTTTTGACTTTGTCACTATCAATATAATAATGGTGTATACTTTGTCAATTTCATAAGTTAAGTTGATTTCTTAACTTCTTTTCATGAATTTACAAGTTTAGTAATGAGCTCATGGGATTAAAGATCAATAATTGAAATTACTCATCTTTAAGATTTTTTCTTGTATCATCTTGCATTAAGTTGAGAAGATCATTTTCTCAACTTGTGTCAAAATTATAATGAACTCATTTTATAACTCATCTTATATATGTGAATAGGATTATCTTGACATTGTTTTAGTAGGATCACTTTATTCGTAATGGTACTCAAGACATTTCAGTATCCTCAAATTACTTTAAGATTGGAAAGTTAATCTTCATCCTAATATCAAGCACAATTATTCCTCCTCTAATTAGAACACTTTAACTCTTGACTAGGGATAATGTCATCTTGTGCTTAGTTAATATAGGTTTACTTTTATGTTCGTTTTTTCATTAAACTAGTTGCATTTGTTTCTTTTATTTTTCAAGACTTCTTGATAAGGAGAAAGCCTTACAGTGGCTTGACTAAGCCCTCATTTCAGTCAAATCATTAAGGATCATCTCACATAAAAATTATCATATATATGATTCATTTTCCCTTCAGCCTGTTATTCTTAAACAATCATCACTCCTAAGCAGACTGAAGGTCATTCTTATGCATATTGTACATAATTGTTTAAGTTATCATAGGTTAGGTTAACTTAGGCTAGTTCTAGGACACACGTAACTTGAAACCCACTTGAACCAGTTATGATTGCTATCACAATGAAAAAGAGTCTAATTGGGACTCTGACTGGGAAATTTCTCACATGTTGAGCCAGGACATTTACAGACATCAACATAAATCTATATTTATATGGGAAGGAAGAAAAATACATAGAGTGATAGAGGTGGAGAGATAGGGGGTGTCACAAGGGAGAGATGGAGATAAAATAAAGGAGAGGGGAGAGAATGAATGAATATAGAGAGAGGGAGAGGAGTGAGAGAAGTATAGAAAGGTGATAAAGGGGGAGGGAGACACAAAGATGGAAGGGGGAGGGAGAGAAGGAGAGAGGGGAGAGATAGTGAGAGTATTAGAGAGAGAGAGAGAGAGATGGGGTAAGAGAGAGGAAGGACGAGAGAGATGAAGGATGAGAGAGAGTACTTGAGAGAGAGAAGGAGAGAGGGAGAGATAGAGGATGGATTTGAAGGGGGAAAGAGGGAGGGAAGAAGAAATAAATAGAGAGTGAGAGGTGGAGAGAGAGAGGGATTTACAAGGTAGAGATGGAGAGAGAGTGTGTATGTTGAGGGGTGATATAAAGAGACAAAGAAGGATAAATGGAGAGAAGGGGGGAGATAAGTAGAGATAAGGAGAGAGGGATGTAAATAGTAACATAGAGAGAGAGAGAGAGAGAGAGAGAGAGAGAGAGAGAGAGAGGAGGGGAGAGGGAGGAAATAGTAACATAGTTGGAGAGAGAGAGAGAGATGGGGGAAGAGAGAGGATTGGAGGGAAAAGAGAGATAGAGAGAGGATTGGAAGGCAAAGAAAGGGAGAGATATGTGGAAGAGAGAGTGAGGTAGGAGAGAAATGGAGAGAGAGAACTTGAGAGAGATGGGGAGAGTGATGGGGGAAGAGAGAGGATTGGAGGGCAAAGAGAAAGAGGGGGAGTGTGTGTGTGTGTGATGGGGGAAGAGAGATGGAGGTAGGATAGAAAGGGAGAGAGAGGAAGGACAAGAGAGAAAAATTGAGAGAGAGGAAGAGAGAGGGAGGGGTAGAGAGATGGAGATGGAGGGGAGAGAGGGAGGGATAGAGAGAGGGAGTTGGAGGAGAGAGAGGGAGGGAATAAGAAAGACATAGAGAGTGAGAAGTGGAGAGAGAGAGGGAGTGAAAAGGGAGAGATGGAGAGAGAGTATGTATTTTTTGGGGTGAGACAAAGAGATAAAGAAGGATATATGGAGATAATGGGGGGGGCGAGGAGAGATAAGGAAAGAGGGAGGGATATAGTAATATAGTTGGAGGGTGAAGAGAGAGAGAGGGAGGTGGGAGAGAAAGGGAGATAGAGGAAGGAATAGGTAGGATGTGAGAGAGTGGAGAGAGGGAGGGAAAGAGAGATGAAGTAGGATGGGGAGAGAGAGGGAGGTAATAAGAAAGACATAGAGAGAGAAATATGGAGAGAGAGAGAGAGAGGGAGTGATAAGGAAGATGGAGAGAGAGCGAGAGGGGAAAACATGAGGAAAAAGAGAGAAGCGGGGGATAAGGAGATAAGGGGAAAAGAGAGAGAGAGAGAGATAGAGGGGGAGGAGGAGGGAGAGAGGGATAGATAGATTGGAGAAAGAGAGTGTATGATTTTGGGGTGATACAGAGAAACATAGGGAGATAGAGATATTGATGGAAGGTGAGGAGAGGGAAGAAGAGAGGGATGGAGAGAGGGAGGGAGGGAAAAAGAGATTGATAGATATGGAGTGATAAAGTGTGTGTGTTTGTTGGGTGAGATAGAGATATAAAAAAGGAGAGATGAAAGGAAAGATAGATATAGATGGAGGGGGGAGAGAGGGAGGAATATTTCTTGCACTAGATGCATTGATTTTAGTGTAGATGGTGATTTATAATCCTATTTGATTTCTTGCACTAGATGCATTTAATTTAGTTTATATTTTGATTTCTAATGATATTTGATTGCTTGCACTAGATGCATTGATTTCAATGTAGATGATTTATAATCCTATTTGATTACTTGCACTAAATACATTGGTTTAAGTGTAGATGGTGGTTTCTAATCCTATTTGATTTCTTTCCCTAGATGCATTGATTTCATTGTAGATGTTGGTTTCTAATCCTATTTGATTATTTGAACTAGATGCATTGAATCTTTTAGTGTAGATGATTTGTAATCCTATTTGATTTCTTGCACTAAATGCATTGATTTCAGTGTAGATGGTGATTTATGATCCTATTTGATTGCTTGCACTAAATGCATTGATTTCAGTGCAGATGTTAGTTTCTAATCATATTTGATTTATTGCATTAAATGCATTGATTTCAGTGTAGATGGTGATTTCTAATCCTATTTGATTGCTTGCACTAGATGCATTGATTTCAATGTAGAAGTTGGTTTATAACTATATTTGATTGCTTACACTAGATGCATTGATTTCAATGTAGATGATTTCTAATCCTATTTGATTGCTTACACCAAATGCATTGATTCCAGTGTAGATGGTGATTTATAATCCTATTTGATTTCTTGCACTAAATGCATTGATTCCAGTGTAGATGTTGGTTTCTAATCCTATTTGCTTACTTGCACTAGATGCATTGATTTGAGTGTAGATGTTGATTTCTAATCCTATTGATTGCTTGCATTAGATGCATTATATAAATGTAGAAGTTGTTTTCTAATCTTATTTAATTGCTTGCATTAGATGCATTGATTTCAGTGTAGATGTTGATTTCTGATTTGATGTAATTGGATGTATGATGGTATATTAATTTTAAAGTGATTGGATTAACAATGTGCAATGATTTCAGTGTAAGCACAAAAAAATATTGGCAATGTACATTACTTTTGTGTTATTTTAATTCAACCTATTAATATTGTAGAGAAAAAGAGACAAGGTATGATGTTTACTACAACAGTTCAAGCTAAAGATTTAAATGGTTTACGATGTCAATTGTAATAACAGAAGAAACTAGTTTGAGATTGATCACAATGAAGGCTATTTGTAATTGACTACATTCTTATTATTCACATATTCTATCATTCAACACTATTACATTGTCACTTTGCATTCAATTTTTTTATTAAAACCAAGCTAACTAAGAAATTTTAAAATTAAAACAACTAAATTAACTTGAGACATATTTAACATATTTAAAATGATTATATTAATATTATATTTATTTGCATATTATTGATAAAATCAATCATATGTTCCATATATTTTCCTTGGCGGCACAAACCACCCGAGATCCATCTTAACGTAAGATCTATCAAGAGCCAGCCGAGATTCATCTTAACTTAAGATCTATCAAGAGCTAGCCTAGAGGGATCAAATCTCTCGAGGTGCAAACATCTCCTCAAGTTTTGCACTAAAAAAAGAGGTTTGCACCTCAAAAGATTTGATCCCTCTAGACACCTTAAAGATCCATAATTAAGATGGATCTAGACTAATTTTATATAGAAATTTTAATGTAATAAAAAATTTAATCAATAAAAACAATAATAATATTTTTAATATATTAATTATTATAATATATTAATAAATAATTTTTACTAATTTTACAATAATAATAAAAAATTAAAAAAATAATTCATAACAAATTTCATTAAATTTTATATAAATAACATATTTAACTAAATTGCACATTCTTATTATTTTTGTGTTACAAAATTTTAAAAGTCAACTAATACAATTATATTTAAAATATATTTATACATATTTATAAATAAAATGAAAAAGTCGAGATGGTTGCAAACACCAAAACTAAAGGTCTCGTGTATTTTTTTTTTAATATTTCCAATATGAAAAATATTATAAATTTAATGATTTTCACCCAAAGTTTCTATACACAATACATCAAACAATTTAATAATTTATTTATTAATAAAAGAATTGTATTATCCGTTTAAATTACCTTTAATTAAATATAAAAAAATATCACAATAAATATATTTATTTAATTTTTAATTTATTTTGAATTTTACATTAAAAAAAAATTAAATAATATATTATTAATAAAATCATAATTTTATATTATTTAAAATATATCTTCAAATATAATAAAAATTTATCATTTCAACCTATGATATAATAGCTACAGTGGAATTAATGTCTCGTGGATAGCTAAATTTAGACGTCAATGCAGATGATGTATTATCCAGCCTGTCATAGATATCGGATTAACTTATTATAATAAGGCCACTGTCTCGAAAGCTTAAATTCTTACCCATCATTCAAAGCCTTGCCGCCAGCGCATAATGATCAGAGGTTGAATGATGCCAACTCTTATTATTCAATTTATACGGCAAAGCAAAGCCTTGGGGCCAGCTCATAATGTTCAGAGGTTGAATGATGCCAACTCTTAATTATTCAATTTATACAGCAAAGCAAAGCCTTGCCGCCAGCCCATAATGTTCAGAGGTTGAATGATGCCAACTCTTATTATTCAATTTATACAGCAAAGCAAATCTAAGGTTAAGACGCATAGGTGTAATGCAATATATGTACGGATAATTACTACTTATCGAAAAGTAAACTTCGATTAAAATATATTGTAACCCTACAGTCCTCGGCTACTCCTTGAATCAAAATTTAAACTTTCATTAAGATATATGGTAACAATACAGTACAAAGTAGCAACCATTTTTCTACTGGAGAGCAATTCCTGTCCGTTTTATCAGTTGGAGCAGTTGTTATCGAATACAAATGAAAAGGAAACCAGAACGGAAATATGGCAGCTAAACACAGATCAGAATAGACCCTTGCCTAAGTATTGGTCATCGATTACATTTACAGATTAGGTACATACAGATAGCATCGGTACAGCAAATTAACTACATTTTCAGGTTTGTTACATACAGATAACCACAAATACGGATTACCCGTTACCTGCTAAGAAAGACCTTTGCAACCATGCCTCGTGCTTTTCAGGGATCGACTCCTCTTCCGAGTTTGGAATAGTAGGCAATTTTATTTTACAAAGTCTATGTGGTCGTTCATAAAATTAAGGAGACTTTTTTATTGAAATATGCATTGATTTTAGTGTAGATGTTTTCTAAATATATTTGATTTTTTGTATTAAATGTATTGCTTTAAATGTAGATGTTCAATTTCTGATTATATTTTATTGCTTACATTAGATGCATTGCTTTCAATGTAGATGTTGATTTCTGATTATATTTGATTGATGCATTGATTTTAGTGTAGATGTTGATTTCTAACTCTATTTGATTGTGTATACATTGATTTCAATGTAAATGTTATTTTCTAATTTGATGTAACTAATGTAACTAGATCTATGATGGTAATAAAGTGATTAGATTAAAAGTGTGATTTATTTTAGTGTAATCACAAAAATGTTATTGAGAACGTGCATTGATTTTTGTGTTATACTAATTCATCCTATTAATATTGGAGTGCCAACAGTTAGAACTAAAATTTGAATGATTTACTATTTCATTTTCTTTTTTCATATAATTTATACGAAAAACTGAAAACTAATAAAGGTGACAATAAGAATAGTAGAAGAAAATAGTTTGAGATTGATCACAATGAAGATTTAATTGACTACAATGTTCTTATTATCAACATTTTATGCCATTCAGCACTATTACATTGTCAACTTCTCTTCAAGATATATTTAGTAATATCTAGAGGGAAACTATTAAGAATGAATTAGTTTTGAAAAGTTGTGATACCTAAAATTAAATGAAATATATTTGTAATATCAATCCTGTAGGAAAATATTGATAAGATTGTCTCCCTTCTTCATCACCAACTATTGATTATTAAACAATTACATACAAATGTACAAATATAACACAACTCTAACATTCACAAATATTACTATCTAAATCCAAACACATCAACACACAAACCACTCAAAGCATCCAAACACAGAGATACAAACCATTCAAGGCAAGTAACATAGACTACACTGAATATGAAAATGGTATGATCATGTCAAACAAAAAAAACATAGTGTAAATTTCAAAGTATGAAGTTTATCTCTGAAAATATTATTAACGTCATTTGGAACCAACTTAGATCCATCTAACTTTGAATCTATTATACCTCTAGAGAGATCAAGTCCCTGAAAAGACTTGATCCCTCTAAACAAATAATAAATTTAAAATTAGATGAATCTAGACTAATTATAATAAAAGTAATTCTCTCTACTATTAGCCATCATTCAAAGCCTTGCCAACCAATAATGTCCAGAGGTTAAATAATTGCTAACTCTTATTATTCAATTTATACACCAAAGAAAATGTAGGGTTAAGACGCATAGCTCTGATACAATATATGTACCGATAACTAGTACTTATCAAGAAGTAAACTTCGATTAAAATATATTGTAACCTACAGTCCTGAGCTACACCTTAATCAAAATTTAAACCTTCACTAAAATATATTGATAACCTTATACTGATAACTTTTTTTTCTACTAATGCTGGAGACTAATTCCTGTCCGTTTTATCAGTTGGAGCAATTGTTATCAAAGACAACTGAAAAGGAAACGAGAACGGAAATATGGCAGCTAAACACAGATCAGAATAGACCCTTGCCAAGTATAGGTCATCGATTACATTTACAGATGAGCTACATACAGATAGCATCGTTACAGGAAATTACCTACATTTTCAGATTTGTTACATACAGATAACCACAAATAAGGTTAACCCGTTACATTCTAAGAAAGCAATTTCATTTTACACTTGGGATATTTTGTATTAGATGTATTAATTTTAGTGTAAAAGTTTTTTAAATATATTTAATTATTTGCATTAGATGTATTAATTTTAATGTAGATGTTGACTTCTAATTATATTTGATTTTTTGCATTAGATACATTGATTTTAGTGTAGAGTTTGATTTCTAAGATTGCTTACATTAAATGCATTGATTTTAGTGTAGATGTTATTTCTAATTTGATGTAACTAGATATATGATGATATTAAAGTGGTTGGATTAAAAGTGTGATTGTTTTTAGTGTAATCACAAAAACTTTATTCAGAATATGCATTGATTTTTGTGTTATAGTACTTCATCCTATTAATATTGGAGAGCCAATACTTAGAGCTAAATATTTGAATGGTTTACTATTTAATTTTCTCTTTTCATAGAATCTATATGAAAACCTAAAACTAGGAGTGACAATAAGAATAATAGAAGAAAATAGTTTGAGATTGATCACAATGAAGACTATTTGTAATTAACGAAGTGTTCTTATTATCAACATTTTATGTAATTGACTACACTATTTTTATTATCTACATTTTATTCCATTCAACACTATTATATTGCCACTTTGCATTCAAAATTTGTATTTCATCATTTTTTATGATTAACATTATTAACAATATCTATCATCTCAACATAATGTGGTACCTAACCAAATTTAAAGTTGAAACTACTCTTCAAGATATCCAAATTTAAAGTTGAAACTACTCTTCAAGATATATTTAGTAATATCTAGAGGGAAACTATTAAGAATGAATTAGTTCTCAAAAGTTGTGATACCCAAAATTAAATGAAATAGATGTGCAATATCAATCCTCCATGAAAATATTGACACACAAACCACTCAAACCATCACTCAAAACACCCAAACATAATGTACAAACCATTCAAGGCAAGTAAGATAGACTAAACTAAAGATGAGAATGGTATGGTCATGTCAAACAAAAGAAACATAATGTAAATTTTAGAGTATGAAGTTTATCTAGAAAAATATTATTAGCCTCAATTGGAACCAACTTAGATCCATCTAACTTCAAATCTATCATACCCCTCAACGAAAAACTTAATCCTCTACACACATGTTAATAGATCTAAAAATGAATTTAAACTAATTATAATAAAAGTAATTCTCTCCATCATTCAAAGCCTTGCCAACCAATAATGTGTCTGAGGTTCAATAATTGCTAACTCTTATTGTATAAATTTCAAAGCCTTGCCAACCAATAATGTGTCGGAGGTTCAATAATTGCTAACTCTTATTACTCAATTTATACAGCAAAGAAAATGTAGGCTTCAGACGCATATCTGTAATGCAATATATGTACCTATAACTAGTACTTATGAAAAAGTAAACCTCGATTAAAATATATTGTAAACCTACAGTCCTGGGCTACACCTTAATCAAAATTTAAACCTTCATTAAGATATATTGTAACCACACAGTCCATCAAAGTAGCAACCTGTTTTCTACTAATGTTGGAGACTAATTCCTGTCCGTTTTATCAGTTGGAGCAGTTGTTATCAAAGACAAATGAAATATGAGAGCTAAACACAGATCAGAATAGACCCTTGTATAGGTCATCGATTACATTAACAGATTAGCTACATACAGATAGCATCGGCACAGGAAATTAACTACATTTTCATATTTGTTACATACAGATCATAACCACAAATACGGATAACCCGTTACATGATAAGAAAAATCTGTGCACCATGGTTCATAGTGGCAGAAGTTTTATTTGTAAGGATATAATGACACTTGCTATGACATTGGAAAAGATGATTATAGGGATAACTCGGATATGTATGTAACAGTCAGGAGGGATATGAGATCCGATAGAAGTAAACAGATCAACTAATGAAGGAAAGCATTTTTTATCTAATGAAGGAAAGCATTTTTATCTAATGAAGGAAAGCATTTGTTTCTTCATGAAAAAATTGCATTTTACAAAGCCCAATACCAGATGGGAAGTTCATAAAATTTATAAGGAAACTTTCACGAGGAATCGATTGCCAGATAGGGCAAGGTATAAAAATCGAATTTAACTCTGCTAATTTCTTTTTTTGTCTTACGACTTTTATCCAAGGAAAGACACAAATTTTGACTGAAATTAAATGTATGATATGTTCTGAACATTAAATCTTAACTACAGGAACACCAAAACAAAACAAAAAATACCTGGCCACAAAAATTCAAAAGCTATAATTACAGCATAATACATCGGTTGCAATATTGACCTTCAGCTCCAATGCCAAATCGAGAGCAGGCAGTGTCCTTCAGCCGGGATGTTAGACTTCCGCTGCAAATCACCTCCCTATTTCATTTGCAATTGGATCAGACGGCGGCAATAAAGCATTCAGGGAAGTCGGTACACTCCCGCTGCTACTTAGTGTTGCGAAGCTCATGGCTTCGGAGGCCATATGGGACCAAACGAACGCCGGCCTGATGCGAGGCACCTCGGGTGGAGGCATGGTCCGAGCCAGTATCTGGGTAACCTCCCTCATGTTAGGACGGTCCTCCGGATTGGGGTTTGAACACGCCAGTCCCAACAACAGCAAACGTTTGATGTCCTCCTCGTTAACGCTGATGCTTCCAAACTTGGTCAGCTGAGTGTCGGCGGCTTCCAGGATCCTGTTCTCGCCGTACAATTTCCAAACCCAACCGATCAGATCAAACGATTCTGGGGTGCGAAATGTGGGAGGCCTTCCGCAGGTTACCTCAAGCGCGACCGCACCGAAGCTAAATACATCGGATTCTACCGTTGGTCGCCCGGTGTGAAAGCACTCTGGTGCGATGTAGCCCATGGTTCCCACGAGACCGGTGGCTGTGACGGATCTGCGGTCGTGTTCAATCAGGCGGGCGAGGCCGAAATCGCCGAGCCGGGCATTGTATTCGGAATCGAGCATGATGTTGCTGGCTTTCACGTCCCGGTGGATTACCTGCTGCTCGCATTCCTCGTGGAGATACAGCAGAGCCGAGGCCACGCCGGAGACAATGTTGTATCTCTGGTCCCAATCAAGAAATTCACCACCCAAATCATCATTAAAAATATGTTTATCCAGACTACCATTGGGCATGTATTCATAAACCATAATCAGCTCCCCTTTCTCATGGCACCAACCCAGCAGCGGCACCAGATTTTTATGGCGAAGGCGGTTGATGACGCTGATCTCTGCAATAAATTCCTCTTTACCTCGTTTGGCGTCTTTGGCCATGCGTTTGACTGCGACCACATTTTTCCCCTTTGGCAGAATTCCTTTGTAAACGGTTCCGAAGCCGCCACTTCCAAGAAGCGCCGCGGGGCTGAAGTTACTGGTCGCCTTCTTCAGGTCTTTGTAGCTGAATTCGAATAGCCGGCCCGGAATTTTCTCTAACGCCTCAAATATCTTTTTCTCTTCCTGTTTCTGAGATTTACGGCGCTTGAAAAACACTATAAGTCCTATCACGAAGAGAACTGCTAAGAAAAGGCAGATGGGTAGAGCAATAACTAATGCCCTATTTGGTAAAGATACGGGATGAATTGTGAAATTCCAGGATTTAACACAGTTGAGCTCCGTATCCACACCAGTGGAGGCAGAAAAGCCGAAATAAGCCTCCTGGTCGAGGATTGTTGACAGATCGATGATGGAGGAGACGACGGGGTTCGTAGGCATCGTATCATTCTTCTTTGCGACAAACACGTCCAGCTTCTTTGTCTGCCCATCATACTGAATGGACGCCTGGACATCGTAATTTGTCTGGCTGTTGTTGTAGTCGTAATTGCCCGTCAAATTGACCAGGTAAAGAGACGTTAAATTTATGGAATTTATGCCATTAACATTAATACCTACATGGTTGTCATCGGGATCGTTGGTCCCTGGGCTTTTCCTTGTATCAAATTCGACTGCCAACACTTTACTACTGCTACTGCCATTTGTGGAGGCGTTGAACAGTCCCAACCATTCGCCATAGCTATTATCAGGTAAATAATCAGCGGAAGTTATGATAAAAGCCAGACCCTCGCCGAAGCTTCCATTCTTCGGTTGAATATTGAAAACGAATGAGCTTTTGAAGGATGCGGTCTTATTCCGACGGTATAGCCTGAAACTCCTTTTCAGCAACGCTCTTCCAGATATATTTGCTAGCGAGTATCGGCGATCGCTATTAATCGTATCCAGCGTGACCTGCAACGCGTTGGAGCTCATTGTGGAGTTGAGCATATTGAAATTACCGGCATCGTTATTGAGATCGAAACTAGTAAAATTGATAGCATAATTGCCAGCAGTTTTTCCGACCAATATGGATGCAATGGCTGCAACGATTATTGCTTGTAGGAAACCCATTATATTCTACACTGGTACAATGCAAATTCGATGACAGGCACAGCGATTTAAAATCACAATCTGGAGGGTGAGAGGAGAAACCTGCAGGAGTATTTCAACATTATAATTGCGATCCGGCTAAGGATGGAAATCACCTGTTTGGAAACATCGGAGCAATTTCGGCGATTGGCAGATAGCACGAAGGCGAACATGAATTACACGACCCGTGGGTGAAGGAAATACTAAGCCGTGCAGTGACGAAGATGAAGATTGACTGCTTCTCCTTGTCCTCTCCTGCTTCTGTATTTCCTCGAGATACATTGCCACACGGTTCTGAAAGTTCATTACCATTAAAAAAATGAATTCATACCGTCCACAGTCAAAATACACACTCCCTGTCATTTCTTTCTCAGATCGGAATCTTCTGGATACGGTTGGAAGGATTTGGCCTACCTTATTGGACCATTCAGCGGGGTCGCAATAGATCGTCAGCCGCTGGAACCCTGTAGCGGGATTGAAATGTATTAGTTTTAAAAGTCGGTCAAAGGAAAAATTTAGGGAATAAATGGTGGCCAGCCCGCCCTTGGTGTGAATCGATCCTGTATGTTGTGGTTTGTGGGGAAAAGGCATGAGGAACCACGTCACCGACTTTTGTCTTATTTATTTTATATATAAACAACGTGCCGTGGATGGATTGTCAACGTAATATAATAATCTTGACCTGACATTTAATTTGGCGTGGTGCCCGTGGGACTTTTACAAACATGTCACGTTGCCATTTTATATCAAATTATGATGTAACAAAATGTGAGGGCGATTCCCATGTGTGTAAATTCGGAGTTACAGGCAGAAGATAAATTATGAAAATAAAAACGGTTTTTTTTAAGAATTTAAGTCGAGTAATGTAAAATCTGAGTAATAATGTTCGAATTTCTAATAATAGTGTCTCATGTGTAAGAAGATTGTTTTTCTTACACATGTGTGACCATTCCAAATAACAATGTTTCATTGCTCATAAAATTCAATGTGTGACAATTCCAAATAACAACGTTACATTGCTGATAAAATTATTTTTCCTTTAAATATTAAAATTTAGTTAAATTTAAATTTAATTTAATTTAAAAATAAATTATATATATATATTATATCAGCAAATAACAATGTTACATTGCTGATAAAATTATTTTTGTTTTAAATATTAAATTATTTTTCCTTTAAATATTAAAATCTAGTTAAATTTAAATTTAATTGAATTTAAAAATAAATTATATATATCTATATATATAATTTATTTTTAAATTAAATTAAATTTAAATTTAACTAGATTTTAATATTTAAAGGAAAAATAATTTTATCAGCAATGTAACATTGTTATTTGGAATTGTGTGTATATATGAGTAAAAAACAAAATTAATTTATTATTATTACAAATTTTAAATTTGATATAGGAACTTTTTTTTATGGGAGTGACCTTTGAGGACATTTGTGGGTTCAAGGATGTCTTTATCACTTTGTTTTAAAGAAATCATTAAATATTGGGGTATGGGTATCTCTTTGCATGCATAAGTATGTGATATGTAAATATGAAGGAGAACATGTTTCCGGCCAACAACGAGGAAGGGGGAAAAGCAAGCTAGATCCCTTGGTGAAGGAGAAATGGTTTGAGGAAATTTAAAGTCTAACTAGCTTTGTTCCTACCATTTTGTTGTTCATCCTAGGAATCTCTGATGTGCTTATTTTAGGAGTGAATTTTGTGAGAATCACACCCACCTTGCTTCTATTCTTACTCTAGTTAGGGAAGTATTCTAAAGTGCAATGAAGGGGTCTTGTTTTTTCGAAAGGCTGCAAGGAGGGGAGCCTACACTACATCACTAAGGTGTAGCTCCTTGGGTGGTTATCATGCTTTTGACACAATTGGCTCTACTACAACCTCCAAGTTTGTTCATCCAACAACCACATTGTGCAACAGATCCCGGGTAAATTGTTGCTCATTGCAATTCTCTAATTATCTTTGTCTCACTTATTTTTTTGATTCTCGAGGAGGTTTTTGCATTTTTCTTGGGTCTAAATTATCCTTTCAGTCTTATTAGTGTTTTGATTTTTCCTCGTTGTGGCGAGTCTCTTGTCTTGAAAACCTTAGACTATTCTATTTGAGGTTATCTCTATCTTTGTTGGTTGATTCACCAGTTCTTGTGCTTAGCTCTGGTTCACCTGTTATCTCGACACTCTATCATAATGTTTTCCCAAAGCATGTGTCTGAGCCACTCATTCTCTTGCCACGGTTAACTGTTGTCTAGTCCTTTAGTGCTATATTTTTCTATTTGATATGCATTGCCGACAAATGTGCAGTAGGAACGAAGGGGGTGGTAATGACCCTGATGGGGTGCACTTATGCCCAACAATAGGCCCAAGAAGTTGTTGAAATCTATCATTCATTCATTCCCCCCAAAACTCGAAAATGACTTTCGTCAATTAGAATCCCTAGATGCTAGAGACAAATAAGTTTTTTCAAAGTCTAAGATCGTGAAGGAAGTTTCTACATGGATTCTTGACTGTGGGCATAATAGGGTAAGAAGGAAGTATTCTCTAAATGTTATATTGACCCTACTTAGGATTGTGTCACAAGGATAAGCATGAAGAAAGATATAATATTCTCACAAGTTTGTACCAAATCAAACATGTTCAGAGAAACCAGTAGGTATGCTTAGAAATAATGGTTACAAGGATCAATCATATAGAGTCCCACCTTCATTTTCTTCCTACTCCTCTAGCTCCACCTAGCTCGAGTGCTAATATCTAACACTTATCACATCTTGAAACTCTTGATTTTCTGAATTTTAGTTTGTAGTATTTTGTTCTATGATACTTTAGTTCACACATTAATCACTTTAAGGGGGTTAAAATAGTTAGAATTTTGTATGGTAAAAAATATATTGTTTCTCCCTAGGCAAATTGGGAACACTACTAGGCTACATGTTTAAGATGGATGGTTGACTAATACACTTGGGTTTCATGGTATTTTAAAGAAATATAATATCAACTAAAAAAATGATATAATAATAACATTGAAATTTCAATATTAACACACACATATATGAGATATATGACTAATAAAATAGTATTAAAATAACAAATGAGTTTTTTTCCATATTATAATTAAAAAGTATATATAAATAAAATAATAATAGAATAGTTTTATTATTTATTTATTTATTTATTTATATAATGAAAAGTCAATGTCTTATTAGTTTTTATATTTTAAGAAATAATTGATGTACAAGATGCATGGAAAATAAGAGTTAGTCAACAGAGATTAACTTGGGTGGTTTGGTGAATAATTCATTTCCAGTTATGTGGGAAGTCTCTCAAACATATTGACATATTGTAACTAGCCCCGTTTACATTTTTGAAATAGTTATATGTGGTGTAATAAGGAGAGTCGATCTTCATTCAAAGTTACTTATTAAACTGTATATTGAATTGTTTTATTTGTAATAAATAACAACAAATTTGTTGACTCCCAAACCAACTTAGTTAAACAATTAAACAATTAATACTCCCAAATCAATTTGGCAAAAATAATTGCTTTTAATCGGTAAACAGCTTGTCCAAATCCTTTTGTATTTGGTAGATCTCTATATAAATATTGAAATAGTAAATCATAAATAATATGTTATTGCTTCTCTCTAACATTATAGAGATTATCTACTTATATTTTCCATTTTACTACCATTTTTTTATATAATTAAAATTCATCACTTTTATTTTAAAATTTTTATTTATTATAATAATCTTTTAAAAATTATTGATTTATTTAATAAACCTTCTTAATATTAAAATGCTATAAATTCATTATTACCATTCTAAAAAAATACCATAAATTCATTATTATCATTTCCAAAAAAATCAATTCAAACATATACTTGCGCAACACGGAATCAAGTTAACAAAAATTCTACTCAAAGCACTTTTGATTTTATAAAATTTTGCCTTTTCGAGGTACAAATATTGTACGAAAAATATGATAGGCATATGGATTCTATGTTTTGTCGACCACGTTATTCATATCAACAGCTGTCAAGATTTCACTGAAATCCAAATATTTGGTCATTTTAAGTGTACAGTCTTTTACGAAAATTCTGATGTGTACGTAGACTCTAAGTTTTCTCCTCCTTCTAAGAGAGATGAGTAATCATCTTAAATTAAATAAATTAGCACAACCACATTATGTTTATTAGTGTCGTTGATATACGCCAATAAGCGTATATAAAAATAGATTTACAACCACATTTACCAATGTGATTGATATACACAAATAAGCTTATATCCACTACCCATCACATTAATTTATATATCAATAAATAAATATTATATATAATAATTTTATTATATTAACTTGAAATATATATATTATATATTAATAAGAATATTTATTAATATATTAATTATGATTAAAATCACAAAAATATTTTATATATATTAATAATATTATAATATTTATTAGTATCATAGTTGGTTATATTATTAATAATATTATAATAATATTAATATATATTATTAATAAATATTATAATATTTATTAATAATATATATTAACATATTAATAATATTAAACTCGAGAGAGTAATAAAGCATATGAAACAATATTTAAAAACAAAAAACCTAACAGATTAATAAACCCTAACAATTAATATTTTAAACTGAAGATATTAATAAACCCAAGGGATAATTAATAATACAAACCCATTGCCATCATAAACCAAAAGTTTAAATATTTTAAATCAAAGGAATTGGTGAACCCAAAGGATAAATATTAAAAACATAAGGGATCAATATTAAAAACACAAGAGATTAATAAACCATAAGAATTGATATTTTAAACTAAAAAACCTAATAAATTAATAATCCATAAGAATCAGTATTTTAAACATAAGATATTAATATACCAACGGGATTATTAACATTATAAGCCAAAAGAACTGATAGACCGAAGGGTTTAATATTATAAACCAAAGGAATCAACGAACCCAAGGGATAAATATTATAAACCTTACGGATGAATATTAAAAACAATAGAGATTAATAAACACTAAGAATTAATATTTTAAACTGAAAAATCTAAGAAATTAACAAACCCTAATAATTGATATTTTAAACTGAAGAGAGTAATAAACTGAATGTGTAATTAACATTACAAACCAAAAGAACTAATAAACCCAAGGGTTTAATATTATAAACCAAAGGAATCGGTGAACCCAAGGGATAAATATTAAAACCTAAGGGATCAATAAGGCTAAAGAAAATATTAAAAACAATAAAGATTAATAAAACCCAAAGGAATTGGTGAACCCAAGGTAATTGATTTAAATATTGAGACAATTGTTGTCACAAAGCAACGTTGGACCAACTATGACCAGGGTTGGCCATGGGTGATTTTCATATTGAGACAATATTTGTCAAAATGTGACATTTGATCATGGATGACGTTGATCAATTATTCATATTATAAACCAAAAAAACTAATAAACCCAAGGGTTTAATATTATAAACCAAATGAATTGGTGAACCCAAGGGAAAACCATTACCAAAAAAATTATAAACCAAAGGAATTGGTGAACCCAAGGGAATTGATTTAAACATTGAGACAATTGTTGTCACAATGCGACGTTGGACCAACTATGACCATGGTTGTTCGTGGGTGATTTTGATATTGAGATAATATTTGTCAAAATCTGACATTTGATCATGGATGACATTGATCGATTATTCATATTATAAACCAAAAGAACTAATAAACCCAAGGGTTTAATATTAAACCAAAGAAATTGGTGAACCCAAGGGAATTGATTTAAACATTCAGACAATTGTTGTCACAATGCGACGTTGGACCAACTATGACCATGCTTGGCCATGGGTGATTTTCATATTGAGACAATATTTGTCAGAATGTGACATTTGATAATGGATGACATTGATCGATTATTCATATTATAAACCAAAAGAACTAATAAACACAAGGGTTTAATATTATAGACCCAAAGGAATTGGTGAACCCAAGGGAATTGATTTAAACATTGAGGCAATAGTTGTCACAATGCGACGTTGAACCAACTATGACCATGCTTGGCCATGGGTGATTTTCATATTGAGCCAATATTTGTCAGAATGTGACATTTGATCATGGATGACGTTGATCGATTATTCATATTATAAACCAAAAGAACTAATAAAACCAAGGGTTTAATATTATAAACCATAGGAATTGTTGAACCCAAGGGAAAACCATTACCCAACATATTATAAACAAAAGGAATTGGTGAACCCAAGGGAATTGATTTAAACATTGAGCCAATTGTTGTCACAATGCGACGTTGGACCAACTACGACCATGGTTGGCCATTGGTGATTTTCATATTGAGACAATGTTTGTCAGCATGTGACATTTGATCATAGATGACATTGATCGATTATTCATATTATAAAACAAAAAAACTAATAAACCCAAGGGTTTAATATTATAAACTAAAGGAATTGGTGACCCCAAGGGAATTGATTTAAACATTGAGATAATTGTTGTCACAATGCAACGTTGGACCAACCATGACCATGGTTGGCCATGGGTGATTTTCATATTGAGACAATGTTTCTCATAATGTGTCATTTGATCATGGATGACATTGATCGATTATTCATATTATAAACCAAAGGAATTGGTGAACCCAAGGAAAACCATTATCCAACAAATTCTAAACCAAAGGAATTGGTGAACCCAAGGGAATTGATTTAAACATTGAGACAATCAAGAAGAAAAGCATTGGACCAACTATGACCGTGGTCGTTCGTCATGGGTGATTTTCATATTGAAACAATATCCGCGAATGTGACATTTGATCATGGATGACATTGATCGATTATTCAATATTATAAAACCAAAAGAACTAATAAACCCAAGGGTTTACACATTATAAACCAAAGGAATTGGCGAACCCAAGGGAATTGATTTAAACATTGAGACAATTGTTGGCGCAATGCGACGTTGGGCCAAGTATGACCATGGTTGGTCATGGGTGATTTTCATATTGATACAATGTTTGTCAGAATGTGACATTTGATCATGGATGACATTGATCGATTATTCATATTATAAACCAAAAAAACTAATAAACCCAAGGGTTTAATATTATAAACCAAAGGAATTGGTGAACCCAAGGGAAAACCATTACCCAAAAAATTATAAACCAAAGGAATTGGTGAACCCCAGGGAATTGATTTACACATTGAGACAATTGTTGTCACATTGTGACATTGGACCAACTACGACCATGGCTGGCCATATGTGATTTTCATATTGATACAATGTTTGTCAGAATGTGACATTTGATCATGGATGACATTGATCGATTATTCATATTGTAAATCAAAAAACTAATAAAACCAAGGGTTTAATATTATAAACCAAAGGAATTGGTGAACCCAAGGGAATTGATTTAAACATTGAGACAATTGTTGTCACAATGCAACGTTGGACCAACTATGACCTTGGCTGGCCATGGCTAAGTTTCATATTGAGACAATATTTGCCAGAATGTGACATTTGATCATGGATGACATTGATTGATTATTCATATTATAAACCAAAAGAACTAATAAACCCAAGGGTTTAATATTATAAACCAAAGGAATTGGTGAACCCAAGGGAAAACCATTACGCAACAAATTATAAACCAAACGAATTGGTGAACCCAAGGGAATTGATTTAAACATTAAGACAATTGTTGTCACAATGTGAGGTTGGACCAACTATGACCATAGTTAGCCATGGGTGATTTTCATATTGAGACAATGTTTGTCAGAATGTGACATTTGATCATCGATGACATTGATCGATTATTAATATTATAAACCAAAGGAATTGGTGAACCCAAGGGAATTGATTTAAACATTGAGACAATTGTTGTCACAATGTGACATTGGACCAACTACGACTATGGCTGAGGATGGGTGATTTTCATATTGAGACAATGTTTGTCAGAATGTGACATTTGATCATGGATGACATTGATCGATTATTCATATTGTAAACCAAAAAAACTAATAAAACCAAGGGTTTAATATTATAAACCAAAGGAATTGGTGAACCCAAGGAAATTGATTTAAACATTGAGACAATTGTTGTCACAATGCAACGTTGGACCAACTATGACCATGGTTGGCCATGGTCGATTTTCATATTGAGACAATATTTGCCAGAATGTGACATTTGATCATGGATGACATTGATCGGTTATTGATATTATAAACCAAAAGAACTAATAAACGCAAGGGTTTAATATTATAAACCAAAGGAATTGGTGAATGCAAGGGAAAACCATTACCCAACAAATTATAAACCAAAGGAATTGGTGAACATAAGGGAATTGATTTAAACATTAAGACAATTGTTGTCACAATGCGACGTTCGACCGACTATGACCATGCTTGGCCATGAGTGATTTTCATATTGAGAAAATGTTTGTCAGAATGTGACATTTGATTGTCAACGACATTGATCGATTATTCATATTATAAACCAAAGGAATTGGTGAGCCCAAGAGAAAACCATTACCCAACAAATTATAAACCAAAGGAATTGGTGAACCCAAGGGAATTGATTTAAACATTGATACAATTGTTGTCACAGTGCGACGTTGGACCAACAATGACCATGGTTGGCCATGGGTGATTTTCATATTGAGACAATATTTGTCAGAATGTGACATTTGATCATGGATGAAATTGATCGATTATTCATATTATAAACCAAAAGAACTAATAAACCCAAGGGTTTAATATTATAAACTAAATGAATTGGTGAACCCAAGGGAATTGATTTAAACATTGAGACAATTGTTGTCACAATGTGACGTTCGACCAACTATGACCATGGTTGGCCATGGGTGATTTTCATATTGAGAAAATATTTGTCAGAATGTGACATTTGATCATGGATGACATTTATCGATTATTCATATTATAAACCAAAAGAACTAATAAACCCAAGGGTTTAATATTATAAACCGAAGGAATTGGTGAACCCAAGGGAAAACCATTACCTAACAAATTATAAACCAAAGGAATTGGTGAACCCAACTGAATTGATTTAAACATTGAGCCAATTGTTGTCACAATGCGATGTTGGACCAACTATGACCATGGTTGGCCATGGGTGATTTTCATATTGAGACAATGTTTGTAAGAATGTGACATTTGATCATGGATGTCATTGATCGATTATTCATATTATAAACCAAAAAAACTAATAAAACCAAGGGTTTAATATTATAAACCAAAGGAATTTGTGAACCCAAGGGAAAACCATTACCCAACAAATTATAAACCAAAGAAATTGGTAAACGCAAGGGAATTGATTTAAACATTGAGACAATTGTTGTCACAGTGCGATGTTGGACCAACTGTGACCATGGTTGGCCATGGGTGATTTTCATATTTAGACAATATTTGTCAGAATGTGACATTTGATCATGGATGACATTGATCGATTATTCATATTATAAACCAAAAGAACTAATAAACCCAAGGGTTTAATATTATAAAGCAAAGGAATTGCTGAACCCAAGGGAATTGATTTAAACATTGAGATAGTTGTTATCACAATGCAACGTTGGACCAACTATGACCATGGGTGATTTTCATATTTAGACAATATTTGTCAGAATGTGACATTTGACCATGGATGACATTGATCAATTATTCATATTATAAACCAAAATAGCTAATAAACCCAAGGTTTTAATATTATAAACCAAAGGAATTGGTGAACCCAAGGGAAAACCATTACCCAACAAATTATAAACCAAAGGAATTGGTGAACCCAAGGGAATTGATTTAAACATTGAGACAATTGTTCTCACAATGCGACGTTGGACCAACTATGACCATGGCTAGCCATGGGTGATTTTCATATTGAGAAAATATTTGTCAGAATGTGACATTTGACCATGGATGACTTTGATCGATTACTCATAATAATTGGGTGAAAATGTGAAGCTGGGTTACACTTTTTGCCCTTTTTTGAGAAAAAATTTTCATTTTTTTCAGTTCTTCAACTTTCTCCACAATATAACAATTTTTTTGTGTAGAATTTCATTTTGCAATAAAAATAAAAGTTGTGAGAATTTTTTTTAGCTTTCTATTATTTTTTGAAATTTTTTTATGCAAATTTGATATGTCAACTTAGCGTTTCTTTGAGTGTGTGTTTCTTAACAATCAAAGGATTCATAAGAAGTCATGTTATGACGCAATGTTGTATTCATTGAAAATTTGTGTTTTTGAGAAAACAAAATGTGTTACAACAATCTAGACAGAGTCTATTTTGGTTTCGTCATATTTACAAAGCCAATGGATGCATATCATAATTACTAGAATTTTTTGAACTGGTCCAATACAAAAAAACTGCGTATTTTGAATATGTTTCGCGTCGCAAGAAATTTCTTAACATATAAGTTATAAACTAAAAATCTAAAAGCTAACCATTAGAGATGACGGACCAATGTAATGCCCCATAATTTTTTCAATTTTTTTTACAATATATTTTGGGAGATACAAAATTTTTATTTCACTGAATCATAATGACCCTCAGAAATTATTTGCACCCATTTTATTAGAAAAATAATTAAAATTAGTAAACTTTTATGAAATTCCATAAAAGTTATATTTCCTGAAAGTAGATTCAATTCTGAAAATGCTTGTCTTGGTTCCGATAGTTAATTAACAAACTTTCATGGAGTTTAATCAGTCCAAAGTTTCAGAACCGTATTCAGAGCCTGGTTTTGCATAATTGGTGACGCATTAGTTCGGCCGAAATTTTAATCTAAGTTCGGCCGAACTATGTTTTCCACCGACGGCTCGTTAAATATAAAGACACAATAGTTTGGCCAAACTTTTAATCAAAAGTTCGGCCGAACTATTGTGTAACTTTCCATCGACTGGAAAGTTTTGTGGAGCCCCTACTAAAACACATTTTGCGGCAATATAAATTGCCGCGAAATCATTCACAATTTTCGCACATTTCATCTATTATAAACCTAAAGAACTAATAAACCCAAGGGTTTAATATTATAAACCAAAGGAATTGGTGAACCCAAGGGAATTTATTCAAACATTGAGACAAATGTTGTCACAATGCGATGTTGGACCAACTAGGACCATGGTTGGCCATGGGTGATTTTCATATTGAGACAATATTTGTCAGAATGTGACATTTTATCATGGATGGCATTGATCGATTATTGATATTATAAACCAAAAGAAATAATAAACCCAAGGGTTTAATATTATAAACCAAAGGAATTGGTGAACCTAAGGGAATTGATTTAAACATTGAGACAATTGTTGTCACAATGCGACGTTGGACCAACTACAACCATGGTTGGCCATGGGTGATTTTCATATTGAGACAAGATTTGTCAGAATGTGACATTTGATCATGGATGACATTGATCGATTATTGATATCATAAACCAAAAGAACTAATAAACCCAAGGGTTTAATATTAGAAACCAAAGGAATTGGTGAACCCAAGGGAAAAATATTAATAACCAAAGGGACCAATAAGGCGAAGGAAAAAATATTAGAAACACAATAGCTTAATAATCCTGAGGGAATATTAATAATATAAACCAAAAGAAATAATAAAATGAAGGGTTTAATATTCTAAATCAAAGGAATTGGTGAACCTAAGGGAAAATTATTAAAAACCTAAAATGAAGTAAATGATTTACAACAATTTACATAATATGTGGTTAGCATGTTACTAATAGTAATAGTAATAGTAATAGAAATAAAAATAAAAATAAAACATAAGGGGATGATCATCCCACAATTATTGTGGATATATTTATTTTTTTAATAGAAAGGAGTTATTATTAGTGTTACAATTTTTCTTAAATTATAAATTTATTGTTAGAATCACTAGAGGAACTTTTCAAAAAAAATGTGATTGATGGAGTGTTAAAATAAATCATAGTTGGTCCAATGTCGCATTATTTCGACCAAGTGAAAGTTGATGTGTTTGCAACGTAGTCTTACTTTAATGTTATGATAGGATAAGACTAGCCGTTATTTTTATTGTTTATTGTTTATTTTTTATTTTTAGTTTTTAGTTTTTTATATTTTATTTTATTTTATTTATAGTTTTATTTTGTTATTTTTATTTTTATTTTTTTGGTCAAACTAGCTGTTATTGTACAACGGCTATTTGGAGCTTCTTTATCTATTTAAGCTGAGTCCTAGATTAGATTTCGTATCTTTTCCTGATGATGAACCACATTAGCTGGTTCGAAATGCGTCGATGCAAATTTCTCCATTGTGATTTTCACCGAAAGATTTGATACATAGAATAAGATAATTTTGATAACTTTTATTTTCTTTAATCACAAGACACTTTCTACTTATTACTTATAAATAAATAAAATATTTTAATATTACATATTTTATATATATGAATAATTTTGTTAATATTTCATATGAAATTGATATATAATTATTTAAAAAAATGTTTATATATATATATATATATATATATATATATATATATATATTCAAATATTATATAAAACATTCTTTTCTACAAAGATATTTGATATTTAAATATAACTAATAACAAAAAACTTAATATTAAACATAAATAAAATGTTTCAATATCTATTTTAATTAAAATATTTTAAGATGGATTATATATATAAAATCGTGTAATTACTTTCTTTCATATTTATTAAATATAATGTAGGACATGATATTTAACCATTATAAAAAAACATTTTATATCAATTATAAAATATAAATATTTTATTGTCTTTTTAAATAAAAATATTTAAATATATATATATATATATATATATATATATATATATTTCTATGATGTGTATAAGAAATTTGTTTAATTCATTTCAAATATTTAACTTTCAATTATATATTTAACTTTCAATTTATTTTGAAAAAATGTAAATACAATTTAATTTGAAATTTGTTTTGAATTGGTAAGGATAAAATATTTAGAAGGACAATCCTTTTAAAATTGCTAAAATTGAGAAAATAATTATATGTTTAAAAATTTAATATTTTTAGTATTATAAATTTAAAATTAACATTAATATTGATTAAAACATTTTAATTATGTAAATATAACAGAAATATATAATTAATTTAATATTTAGAAAAAAGTTGAAAAATATATGTATATTTATTTTAACTTAACATTAATATTAATTAAAACATTTTAATAGTGTGAATATAACATACATATATAATTAGCTTGAAAAATAATATATATGTATGCATTTTAACTCTAAATTTATTCTATAAACAAAAATATATATGTATGCATTTTAACTGTAAATTTATTCTATAAACAAAAAGGTACTTGGATGCAATTTTTTTAATTTCGCATATGAGTCAAAAATCCAAATCCAACTTATATAGTGATGGTTTAGGGATGGTTTAAACTATTGACTAACAACAAACCCCACTTCTATTGTGATGGATTAGGAATGGTTTAAACTATTGACGTGTATATGAGTTACAGAATATGGAAATTTTCTCCTCTGTATTTCAAACGCTTTCAGTATTCGATTTTAACTCCATGGATTACAAATGTTTTTTATTATTGACCTAATTATATGCTCTATTGATGTATTTTTCAAAACAGCCCCTAGCAGCCACTCAGACGCCAGGTGAAGATGAAATGAAGTGGTTTCAGGGCATTGCAGATGCAGTGAGAAAATTCAGTTGGATTTTCAAGGTAAGGCAGAATTATTTGAGAATTATACAAGGTAGACTACTTGTGGGGTGCCCATTAAATTTTCTATGGGTTGGTACCTTACTTATGTTTGCTAACTGCTCCTCTAGGATGCCAATAACAAACATATAGAGCACTTCTTGATTTTGTCTGGTGACCATCTATATCGTATGGATTACATGGAATTTATACAGGTTTGTATATAACTGCATTGCATGACTATGTTGTCTATTAAACAATTCATCTTTGCATTCAGTTATCTGTTATGAAGTCTATTGTTTTATAGAATGGCCTAAATTATTCCCCTTGGATGTTTTCGAACTTTTGATATTGAAAGTTGCCTAAGTTGGTTTCAGGAATTAACCAGTTTCCTATGTGTGTCCTCTTCATGCAGAGGCACATTGATACTGGGGCTGATATAAAAATCTCCTGCGTCCCAATGGATGATAGGTATGAGTCTTTGCCATCATGAGCATGCCGATATTCTCTGCATATTGAAGCTTTAGCTGACAAATTACCCTATATCTGAAAATTTCAAAGGGAGTATTGCAATGAATGAAAATATTTTTTGTCGGTGCATTTAACATGTACTAATGATGCAGGGAAAACCCTGCAATACCCAGAATCTTTCCTAATGCCATGCATAAAATGGAAATTCCTGTTTCATGCCAAGTAATTCCACTCACTGAAAATTTCAACTTAAGTGGAAGCTTTATTTCTAACTAATCTTCAATTGAAGATCCTTATCTTTTCATCAAGGTCTTAAAGCCCAAATGTGAAGTTAAAACCACATATTAAACCACTCAACTCACATGTGAAGCTTATGTTTTTTTTTTTTTTTTTTTGCTGTGCTTATGATCAAAAACCATATATCAATACCCAATATGACCTCTTTTCAAGTTCATGGAACATTTGTCTCAAATATAGATGCGCTCTCTACTGTTCAACTTACCAAGCTCATGGCAATGCAATCCATATAAAGCTTAGATTTTTAACTAGAACTCAAATGTCACATTGCATACCTATCCATTCAATGATGGATATTCATTGTGCTCAAACTGTAGCAATTTGACAAATATACCATTTCAAGAAAACCCCAAATTCTGAACGCATTCAATGCCTAATACAGTATAGCTGCAAATCTTACATTCAAGCCTTTGTATCAACGCCACTTCAAAGCAGAGTCTGTCCTGCGTGCGCTATATCACTGTGGCAATTCACATAAATTAGAGTTTATTTAAAAACCGAATAACTACCAGCACATCACATAAAGTATGCATATAGGCACTTAATTATTATTTCGATTTCACTGTTTGCTCCACAACACTATTTTAACTCATATTTGGTTGAATTAACACTGCATATCCACCTCCTTGGACAACCTTCACGTCCTCCCTTGAACGCTGCTTAAATCATCTTCCGTTCTACTCTGCGTTAATGCTTCCCATCGCCATCTGAAACACTCTGCATCCTTGACTTAATTCAGAACGCCTTCTCTTCAAAACTGGAATCGAACCACCATTTATTTCATACTTCAAGGAAATCAAACAAAGTCCAATTAACAACGTCCAATTAATTAATTAACAGCGTCCAATTAACCCATATATCAATAAATCAGTTATTGTAATATGACTTTCGCCCTTCAAAAAAAACTCATCGATTCTTATTGAAAAAGCTCATCGATTCTGAAAGGAATCTTCACACAAATGAAACACATATAAAATGTCAACAAAGACTGTGTGTTTCAATTCAATTCAATAGATATAACTCAATCTTTAATGCTACAACGCTCATCTTTTAAAACAAATCAGTTCTTACCCATGTTAAAATACATAAACAAAGTTTTAAGAACTCTGCACCTTCCAACTTTTATTTCACCAGCAAACTTGTCCCTCTTGACGATGCTAACACTAAGATCCACTTCTTTGAGATCCCAGCCTATAAGTCACTGCGCCATCCTTCAAATTGACAAAGCCGATTTTCCAATACCAAATTCGATTGACCCTTTTCCAAGATTATCGATCTCTTTTTTCTTGTCCGCCCTCCTCAGCATATCCAGATTGAATTCGATTCAAAACATAAATCGATACTCATTTAAAAAAGATGTTGGCAATCTTTTGATACAAAAATCACTCATCTTGTCCAAGACTGAAAACGCACTTTGATTATAGAATTCCTCTTATAAACACATAGCAGTTTATTAATATCATAGGAAGAGTGTTCATTACAGTTTTCTCTTATAAACCAGAGACATACACCAAGTCAATTTATAATGAATCCCAATTCATTCACATAATCTAAACTCAGAAAGAAGGCATAATTTCCAGAAAAATTAAATTCTATTTTAATTCACACAACACTTACATAATAATCTCCTTCCTTGGCCTGATTTCCAAATCATTGGCCCTTTACAAACTGCCCGAAGGCTTCCAAATAGAAACCCCTACTCTCTTCTCACACTCTCTCTCACTGATCTCAATAGCTTTGAGGCTTGATAATTTATACAAATTTAATAGAACCAATTTTGGTTCGCATCCCTTTAATCACTCAATAAACCCCCAAATATCTCAACAAATCCTAAAATCACTCTTGAATCCCTAAGGATCCTCTCTCACCCAAAATTTATGAAACTAATTTCTAAATTAATAGTTAGAAAAATCTCTCATCCCTTTACATCCTCAACTGACTAAATTCTCTCATATTCTCAATTATTTACAATATTTAATTAAAAATATATAAAAACCACTCAAATCATTTATAAAAATATAGCTCTTCTAAAATCTTAAAAATCCCTAAGTTTCAATAAAATACAAAATATTTCTCTTTGCCTAATGCTCCTGCATCAGACTCCCAAGGTTGAAAATGATCATGATCTCCTGATCATGCATTTTAAGTCTTTGTCCTTGTCTTCCCGGATCCCATACTTTATTCTGCAAGTCATCATCTGCTGGTTGCTGCTTTTCTCTAGGTCTCCATATCTTGTTCTACATCCTGCCTCTAGCGATGCTTTCATACTCTGCTTTTGTCTTTCCCTTTCTTAAATTATTTTTCTTTCTTGCTATTGTTTGCTGCCTCTGAGACACCTTCATCATTGTCTTCTGATGCTTTCAATCTCTATGTCCAGCCTACTACTGCTGCTTTCACTTCCTGTTGCTGTCGCTAATGTTGTCTCAGCTGTCATCTCCCCGATTGTTGATAACATTGGTTTTACTCCTGCAGTTATCACCCCACATGTTGCTGCCTCCCAAAATTCCTGTCCCTCTGCAACACTCTTTTGCTAATCACCTATAGATTTATCTTCATAAAATAAATTATCATCTAATTCTCTTCTTGCAGTAACATATCCATTTATCTCTGTTTGTATACTAGTAAGCAAAATCAAGTTTAACAAACTAGTATCTGCTCCCTTCTTAACCTCAAGAAGATTTATTTCAATGCTTGCAACTTCTTCCTCTGGTTCAAATGTCTCCAGCAAACATTTCTTTTCAAGTATTTCATCAACATACTGCATATTAGTTCCAGCATAGCCTTCGTTTTCCCCTTTGACAATGTTCAGTAATTGTCCATCCTCATATTGATTGATTTTGGCAATCAAATCAAGTTCTTCAAACACTGTAGTAGCTCCAAAATTTTATCCACTAGTCTTCTCTTGGCTATACAGACAAGCCAGCTCTTTATTTTCACCCATGGTAACAAGTTTCTGCATATGAGACATGATTGTCTCATCTTCTTTCTGCAACAGTTCTTCTTCTTCCAAGACAATTCCAAGTGATGGACTGTCTTCTGTATCACCTGTAAACACAATAAATTTGTCAGCTTCAAAATCACAAGACCCAATGGTCTCACTTGTTGATTCAGTCACCAATTTTTCTCTCTGCAGTTCCAAGTCTTCTTCAGGACTCAGAAAATCTCCACTGGCTTTTTCCTCAGCTTCCTCTGGCAACACTACAGTATGCTTCTCTGAGTTTTCTTCCAACTCCTTTGTCAACACATCAGTATGCTGATTTGTATTCATCATGAGACTGTCAGCTAGTCCCTCTTTCTTTCCATCCTTTGATTTATAACTGTCATCCATGAAAACTTTCTTGTCTTGCTTCTTCAACAAATTATCCTGTGTGTAAGTTCTCTGCCTCTCCAATTCTCTTCTCTGAAGATCTAGTTTCCTATACAATTCAATAATTTCATTAGGAGTAGAACTTGGAAACTTCACAAAATTTTCCATACCTTCACTAGCTCTTGACCAATCATCAGCTGGTCCTTCTCTCTCTACACCAATATTCTAATTAGACTCCTTTGTCTTAATTTCCTCCTGAGATCTTGCTATCTCAGCATCGATCTGAACAGACTTCAGATTCAACTCTTCTTGAACAAACTCTAAATATTGCTCATCTCCCTGTGCTGTACCTACAAACATACACAACTTATTAGTTTTAAAACCACAAGACTTTTTAGTCTTGACTGCTTCCTCAAGCACTTCCCTTTGAACAGATCTGCATGTGGAATCTTCAAATTCCATCTCTGGCTCAAGAATTATAAGTTACTTTTTCAATAAGGCTATTACACTTTGCCTCAACTTCATCTGAAATGGTTGCCAAATCACTCTCTTTCCCTTCAGTGGAAAGATCCATCCTCCTTTCTGATCTTCCTGCTCTTGCAGCCATTCCCGTAGTACCTGCAATTGTACCTTCATTACTGTAATTTCTCTTTCTCTGACTTCATCAGTCATCTTACCTCTATGGCATTCCTCTGAACCTCTTCTCTGATCCTCCATGATCATATTCTCCATGATTTTCTCACTCACCATGAGTTGCACTAGCCTTTGCAACAGCAAGCTCTCCTACTGCCCCTTACCTCACCAATCCGCTTCACTGGATCTGGTCTTTTGGTAAGTACTGGTTCACTGCCTCTGGAACCTCTTGAGCATTCTCTTCTACTCTCTCTAGGCTATCTCTTCAACTTACTTTCTCTTCAGGAAACTGCAATTGTCCTCCCTATCCAACCTTTAACTAAATGTCAGGTTCACTGCCATCATCTTGTCTGCAACCATAAACTTTAATCACAATTTCAAATCAGAAAATTATCTTACCCTTAAGATCCTGCATGATATTTTCCTCTATTCATTTCTGCAATCCTGTTCACTGCAATTGTGTACCTTTGCATATCAGATTTAGAACATGATCTTCCTTTTAGTATTCATCACATATTCAAATAAAACACACTTCAGTTCAACAGAACCTTCCTGCACTCATTCAGAAAAAACAAACATCTTCAATTTCAATAGAGCCAAGCTCTGATACCAAAATGATGTAGGGCAACCCCTGCAATACCCAGAATCTTTCCTAATGCCATGCATAAACTGGCAATTCCTGTTTCATGCCAAGTAATTCCATTCACTGACAATTTCAACTTAAGCGGAAGCTTTATTTCTAATTGATCTTCAATTGAAGATCCTTATCTTTTCATCAAGGTATTAAAGCCCAAATGTGAAGTTAAAACCACATATTAAACCACTCAACTCACATGTGAAGCTTATTATTATTATTTTTTTGCTGTGCTTATGATCAAAAACTATATATCAATACCCAATATGACCTCTTTTCAAGTTCATGGAACATTTGTCTCAAATATAGATGCGCTCTCTACTGTTCAACTTACCAAGCTCATGGCAATGCAATCCATATCAAGCTTAGATTTTTAACTAGAAATCAAATGTCACATTGCATACCTGTCCATTCAATGATGGATATTAATTGTGCTCAAACTGTAGCGATCCGAAAAATATAGCATTTCAAGAAAACCCCAAATTCTGAACGCATTCAATGCCTAATATAGTATAGCTGCAAATCTTACATTCAGGCCTTTGTATCAACACCACTTCAAAGCAGAGTCTGTCCTGCGTGCGCTCTATCACTGTGGAAATTCACAGAAATTAGAGTTTATTTAAAAATCAAATAACTACCAGCATCACATAAAGTATGCATCTAGGCACTTAATTATTATTTCAATTTCACTGTTTGCTCCACAACACTATTTTAATTCATATTTGGTTGAATTAACACTACATATCCACCTCCTCGGACGACCTTCATGTCCTCCCTTGAACGCTGGTTAAATCATCTTCCGTTCTGCTCTGCGTTAATTCTTCCCATCGCCATCTGAAACATTTTGCGTCCTTGACTTAATTCGGAACGCCTTCTCTTCAAAACTGGAATCGAACCACCATTTATTTCATACTTCAAGGAAATCAAACAACATCCAATTGACAGCGTCCAATTAACCCATATATCAATAAATCAGCTACTGTAATATGACTTTCGCCCTTCAAAAAAAAATCATCGATTCTTATTGAAAAAGCTCATCAATTCTCAAAGGAATCTTCACACAGATGAAACACATATAAACTGTCAACAAAGACCATGTGTTTCAATTCAATTCAATAGATATAAGTAAATCTTTAATGCTACAATGCTCATCTTTTAAAACAGATCGGTTCTTACCCATGTTAAAATAGATAAACAGAGTTTTAAGAACTCTGCACCTTCCAACTTTTATTTCACTAGCAAACTTGTCCCTCTTGACGATGCTAACACTAAGATCCACATCTTTGAGATCCCAACCTATAAGTCACTGCGCCGTCCTTCAAATTGACAAAGCCTATTTTCCAATACCAAATTCGATTGACCCTTTTCCAAGATTATCGATCTCTTTTTTCTTGTCCACCCTCCTCAGCGTATCTAGATTGAATTTGATTCAAAACATAAATTGATACTCATTTAAAAACGATGTTGGAAATCTTTTAATACAGAAATCACTCATCTTTTCCCAGACTAAATAGAATTCCTCTTATAAACACACTGCAGTTTATTACTATCATAGGAAGAGTGTTCATTACAGTTTTCTCTTATAAACCAGAGACATACACCAAGTCAATTTATAATGAATCCCAATTCATTCACATAATCTAAACTTAGAAAGAAGGTGTAAGTTCCAGAAAAATTAAATTCTATTTTAATTCACATAGAACTTACATAATAATCTCCTTCCTTGGCCTGATTTCCAAATCATTGGCCCTTTACAAAATGCCCGAAGGCTTCCAAATAGAAACCCCTGCTCTCTTCTCACACTCTCTCTCACTGATCTCAATGCCTTTGAGGCTTGATAATTTATACAAATTTAATAGAACCAATTTTGGTTCTCATCCCTTTAATCACTCAACAAACCCCCAAATATCTCAACAAATCCTAAAATCACTCTTGAATCCCTAAGGATCCTCTCTCACCCAAAATTTATGAAACTAATTTCTAAATTAATAGTTAGAAAAATCTCTCATCCCTTTACATCCTCAACTGACTAACTTCTCTCATATTCTCAATTATTTACAATATTTAATTAAAAATACATAAAACCCACTGAAATCATTTATAAAAATCTAGCTCTTCTAAAATATTAAAAACCCCTAAGTTTCAATAAAATACAAAGTATTTCTCTTTGCCTAATGCTCCTGCATCAACTAAGTGTCATGTTATCAACCTATCTTTAGATCATTTAATGGATACATCCAGAACTGAGAAGTCTACTGGCGATGCCTCTATAAATATGCCCAAAAATCTACGAAAGCAGTGGAATTAGAAAAGAAAGATATGCTAGAATGGCTGACATCCTTTTTCCATACTCATATATAATGCCTATTAATAATTGTTGTTCGTTAACTCTTTAGTTTAATTTTGTCAAATATATAGAGCTACGTTGTCATATAATAATTGGATGGAGTGCAATAGATAGGGAAGTTGTTCTTCTTGAAGATTATAAGTGTAATGGATTAACATGCGATATATTGTTCTTCTTGAACATTATAAGTATAATGGATTAACATGCAATATTTAACTACAATTTTGAATCACAGTGAACTGAAGAGCATTTATTGTTAACTATTCTCACTTCAAACCAGTGAAGTAACTCAATCTTACATATTCAAACAGATATTAGGAGCCATGTCTACTTTTTAAGCTAGGGAAAGATGTTGGATGTTAATTATTAGATAAAATAGATGGCCCCGATAGAGAAATCGTGAAATTTGAATTGAATGTACAGTGAGTTACAATTTGGGTCGAATTTAGAAGCGGGTCCTTGGTCAATAAGGAACCTTGAAGGTGAGAACCGGAACCGTGAAGTATAAGAATGAACGTGGTTTCGAGTTAATTCGGCGGTATATCGCAAGTTAGAAAAGTGGTACACTGTAATTCAGAATTTGGAGCGATCCCATAGGTTGGGTGACACGTGTTCCTGAAAGATTTTAGAAAACCTCTCTCATTGTGGGTTAAGTTCGTGTATAATAGCTGTGCGAGATTTGACCAGAGACATCGGATCATTAGCAGAAAGGCAACGTACTTCCCACCGTTGGATGGAGACGACCGTTAAGCATTGGGACCGTGCATATATACATTGATCATTGTAAAGGTTGTGGTTCAACAAAGGGATGACGTGTTTATACTGACAAAGATTAATTACATGTGAACCAACACCGGTTTTCATTAAGTCGAAGCCATGGCTGTAATCTATAGCATCACATTAAACCTTAGATCGTGGATCTAAAACACCATTGAATGCACATAGTGCCCAGGTGTGGGACCGACCATAATACCTCAAATTCTAGTGGAATAAGGTTATAACCTTATGGTTCAGTATTATGAGCACCGTGAGGATGGTTGAGTTGAAATTCATGGTTATAATAATTAGGTGATAGTTCACTCATGATACAAGTGCGTATTGAGCCTGAGCACCTTTCATGATTCCTCCATTATACTCATGTCCATATTGAAGTGAAATTTCACACACTAAACCGAAAAAACAATACTTTACAAGAATGCCGACAGGGAGCAAAAAGTGATAAAGATCCAAAGAAAAAAAGCAAGATTAATGTTGACAGAAAATGTAGGCATGAAACAAAAAAGAAACCTGTTGCCAAGAATGGATTGTAATTTTATGATGAGGCGCTCTTCCTGCCATGAAATTGGATGACGTTTAAGGCCAGGGCGTAAGTAGTTAATCCATCTCAGCCTACAGCTCTTTCCGCATCTCTGCAGACCTGTATAAATGTATATTCATTGCAGAAACATTATGAATAGGTTACATATTTATTTTTTGTATAGTTTAGGAGATGTACATATTCTAATTTTCTGTCTTTTTTGTAAAGTATTATCATTTTCCTAAAGTGGAATCCATGATTTCTAAAGAGGATCACAGTTATTATTGCATTGGGTTTGAATTAAAGAATAAGACCAGCATTACATTAAATTGAATTGGGTTTTTAAAAGGAATTATATCCAATTGAATTGAGCAGAAAGTAGAGAAAAAGTGAATGAAATTAGAGAGGAATAGGATGCTTACCAGTCTGCTTGGCCACATAGTTCTAGCAGCTTATGAGGCCTTTTCTCATGATATAACTGGTGAGTTGGCTATCTTTATCGGGTGACCAGAGTCCTTTTTTTAGCTTTGGTTTGGAAGTAGCATGGTTACTGCCTTCCACTTCCCATACGCCTTGTGTCTGCCCTATTCTGCACCTCATTTTCCCCAAGCTAATTGCTCTGACAAGTGAGTATGTTTTCTCAGCTTTGAACCTATAAAAACGCAAAGGGATCAAAGCAAAAAAATCCCTCAGCACCGGAAATGATCAGCTTAAAAAAGATCAACTCATCTTAGTTCACGATGGGATGATATAATGAAATATCGAGCAGTACTGAGCCCTCGAGAATTTCAACCATCACAGCCATTACAGAGTCGTGTCATCTGCAATTGTTCAGTAGCGTGATGCGATTGTGAGAATTTGAACCATCAATTAGGTGGAAAATCACAGCCGTTACAGAGTCATGTCATCCATGATGGTTCAGTATCGTGATGCGATTGTGAGAATTTGAACCATCAATTAGGTGGAAATTAAGTTTGAACTATCACTTGTTAATCTAGGTGGGTGGCAATTAATAAATGGTACAATAAATTTTCAATCAAGATTCGTAAAAAATTAATTTAAGTACGATTTAAACATGTGATTTAGATATGCAAGGAAGTTAGTGGGGTAGATTTGATCCATTGATTGAGTGGCGATGACGAGAACATACCAGCATCTTCCAATCTAGACCATCGGATGAAAAAAATTAATTAGCATGATCACTAATGAAGCAATTTCCGATAGGGGGCTACGCCTATGGGCGTAAATATATAGAGTCAAAGTAGTAATTAACTAGCAATTGCACCACATGTTGCAAGAAAAACGCCGTAAGGCAATACCATAGGAAAGAGTAGCCTAGAAAAATAAGTTGTTGCAGAGAAGGAGCCATCGTGAAGGAATGAAAGTCAATTTTTTCTTCCATGGAAGCAGGTCGTGGAGGTTTCAAAAATATTGATGATAAGAGTTATCTACTTGAAAATTTTGTTATAGATATTGAAATAGTCAATTGTGAGTGAAAACACACACACACACACACACACATATATATATATATATACACCAACATAATATGTTCATATATATAAAAATTTTGTTATAGATATTGAAATAGGAAATTGGGGGTGAAAATCCTTTGGTGATTAATAATTCTCTAGAACAAACATGAAATGAGCATGTAACTCAAATAAGATATTTTAAATACATTCAAATACAATCTATCTAGCATAGATGTAAATCAAGGGAATTTTTATTAACATAAATAGAGTTTACTCCAAGTTCATCTACATATCCGAGCGCTAATTTCATGATTGTCAGAAATGTAGATAGTATATGAATAACAATAGTCTTGTTATACAAGAAAGTGAATGTCATTTTAATATGGAGACATTTTTGGAAGGAGATATTGTTCTTTATGTTATGGTTTATTTTCTTAACTCCAAACTTGGTTTATTCTTTCTCTATACACATAAGAAACAAAAAATGCAAAATAATTTCACAATTTTAAGTTATTGTTTATATTTTACAATTACAAATCTAGTTTCTTATTAAACTATTTTACACACATTTGTTTATTCAAATAAATTATATTGTGAATATGTTTTCTCCTATTATTTGATTACAAAATTATTGTACTCCCTACTAAGTAAACAAACTTTATTAATAAAGAATTGAATGCCAAATTGAAAGATTTCTCAAGCGAGAACTACTATAATATATAGAACTCATTTTTTGAGTTATAAATTATTTTTTTTATATGTCGTTGAATTTCCATTACCTATTATCTTCAAACCGCATGGGGAGGTATTGAACATGGGAGCCAACTTTAGGTAAATAAACATTCACATTGTCAACTTGGAAAAAATAATTATAATCCTGAAATTCTCTTACCTAATCATATGTTTAAATATATATTTGAGTTCAATTTATTAAAAACAAAGGCAATATTAAGAACCTCTTAGAGTTATAAAAGGTAATTGACATGAAAAATAAAAAAATCTCCTCATGACAACATACAAATGTTAATGTTAATTGAATCATTAAAAAACTAAAAAGGGATAATAGACAATATCACAATTTTCTTATCAGAAGTAAATGCTCCTATATGAAACAATGATGGCTTTCATCAGTTCAAGAGCAATAAAAACAAGTTCATTGACAAGAAAACTCTACCACTGAGAGAGATTTGGAAGCAACTGTTGAATTGGTGAACATGTCTTGCTCTATGGTGTTTGATATTGGGCATAGGAAACTGTTTAATTGGTGAACATGTCTTGCTCTATGGTGTTAGATATTGGGCATAACTTTCTTGATATTGTATACAAGACTGTAAATTTGCACGTAGCTTATACTACATTAACCATGAAATTGTCAACATTTAGAGCACACTTTCCATCACATTTGTAGAGAAAATTACAAAAGAGTATCACATTTTTCTCATCATATATAAATGTTTCTATATGCAACAACTACCTTGTGCCTCATGGTTTAAATTTGTGCAGGAGGAGGAGAGGAGTGTCAAGGTGCCAGCTAGAATAAGAAGAGAAAGAAGAATTTTGTTTGGGACTTGAGATAGATTCATTCTCTGCACATCTAAACTCAAAGCTTAATTAAAAAAAACTCACCATAATTTAAATTTAAAAAAAAAATATCTTAAAAATTAGAATATCAATTTAATACATTTTGACTCAATTACACATTTAGCAGTATTCATTTTACAAAATATAAATATAAATTACTATTTTAAATAAAAATATTACAGCACATTTAACAATATTCATTTAAAAAAATACAAATACAAATTACTATTTTAAATAAAAATAGTACAAAGAATCAAATTAATTACCATGGCCCTTGTGTACATTCATCTTATTACTTTTTAAATACCTTTTAAAATACCTAATGTTTATAACTTATTCTTAATCACATAGTGTCAATTTTGTAAAACTATAATCTACAAGTCTCACTTTTAATAGCTTTGGTGGAAGGATAGAGTATCTAAATTCCCTCACCCTTTAATAAGCATCCTCAATTATTGTACCACCCACCTAGGCATCCAATCTAGACATCTTAGGTTATTCTAAATTTATCAAGAGTATATATTTTTAAGGTGGTGTTCTATGTTCACTAAAATTCCCATGATATCCATGACTATGTATGGGGTTCGTTGCAACCTTGGATATATTATGTGAGTTGTTGTGAATTTTTTTCTTGTGGCTAAAACTTATTTTTGGTTGTGAACTAGTTATCATGATTCAAAACATTGTTATCATCTCAAATCCTTATAGCATTAGATATATTTTGTGAGCTAATATGATGTAATATTTTTTAGCTACAATTAGGTAATTAAAGATATGCATATAGTTTTCTTTTAATAGAAGAAATTTGATATTTATTAACAAAAAAAATAGAAAGAGTGTGTATGTAGTTACAAACTATTACAATTAAGTAATTAAAGGTAAATTTGGTGTTATTTAAGAAATGAGAAATACGAGTATTCATCATTATTGCTCAAGATTAATTATGTCCTGTGAAATAATTTCACATATTTAAAAAAAATTCGTTATTAATTAAATTTTTTATATATTAATGATTACTACTCATGAATAATAAAACAATTGTAACATAAATAATATATAACAAAAAAAACCCATGTCTTTTTGGAATAATAAAATAGTTGTAACAAAAATAATATAGAACCAGAAATACTATGTATATTTGGATGTATGTAAATTTAGATACATTTTATTTAGTAAAATTATTGATCAATCTTGGCTCTTAGATTGATCTAGGCCATCTTAATTTCGCCCTTTAAATAAAATATATTCCACATGAATACCATGGGTCAATACCATGGGCTATTTTTATAACTTATTATTATTTTATTTTGTTATTTTTATTTGTTATTGTATTTTGACCTAGTTAAAATGTTCATTACATTATGTCAATCTTTTTAGTTAATTTACTTTTATTTTTATTTTTGTGTAATTTGACATAGTCAAAATGTTAAACATGACATTAAAACATTTCTATTAGACACCTAAAATCAATTTAACTTATTAAAAAGAAAAAAAAACTAACATTATAAAAAAAAATAAAACTATTTACTTGTGGATCTAATGGCCTAAAACATTTCAAAGATAGGGAAGTTGTTTTCAAATAATAATTTCGCCCTTTAAATAAAATATATTCCACATGAATACCATGGGTTGTTTCTATAGCTTATTATTATTATGATTTTATTATTTTTATTTTTTATTGTATTTTGACTTGGTTAAAATGTTCATTACATTATGTCAATCTTTTTATTTAATTTAGTTTTATTTTTAATTTTGTGTAATTTGACATAGTCAAAATGTTAACCATGACATCACAACATTTCTATTATACACCTAAAATCAATCTAACTTATTAAAAAGAAAAAAAAAACCTAACATTATAAAAAAAAATATAAACTATTTACTTGTGGATCTAATGGCCTAAAACATTTCAATCGTCTAACATTTGATCTAATGGCTCAGACATGGACACATTGGCACCTAGAGAAGTTTTTTTCAAATAAGAACGCCTTACGGCGTAATTATAAATTTGTAAAATCACATATTCGTTATAAATTTACCAAAAAATTATTAAATAGATTATATATTTTCTTATACAAAAATAAAAAATTATTATACAAGTTATAATTTTAAAATTACATTAGTATGGTTACTGTTATTATTATTATTATTAAAAAATATTTAATATATACATTGATAATTGGTAAACATTTGTCATAATATCATTTTAGATCTATTTTAATTTTAGATCTATCAACTTTTTAAAATATCAATTCTCTTTTCACTTTAAAATGTTTGCATGTCAAGAGATTTGATAACATTGATTCTAAATTTTATCCTTATAAGAGATCTCTAATTATCCTAAATCAAATAAAATATATAAATCCAAAGAGTAATTAATTATAAATTTTTTAAATTAACACATTGGTTATACATTTGCAAAAAAAATATTAATTAAATTATATATTCCTTGTATTAAGGTTTAGAAATAAAAAATATATTATATAAGTTGTAATTTAGATTATTATTGTTGTTGTTATTATTATTATAAAACATATTTCATATATACATTGATAACTAGTAAACACTTATCATAATACCAATCTAGATCCATTTTAGCTATGGATCTACCAAGCCTTTAGAATGATCAAATCTCTTTTCACTCTAAAAGATGTTTGCATGTCAAGAGATTTGATAACTCTTAGCACTTAGTAGATACAGTGGATTTAGCCTAGGTTAATTATAAATCATACTTTTTTTTTTTGGTAGTTTTTGGAGTTCTCCATAAATTACTCAAAATGTGGCATCTAAGTTGTCAAAATCACTAGCCGATTAACATGGCTCGATGTTTTCCTTTGTAGGATAATTACTAATTTTATGTTTGTTATTATTAATTTAATTTATTTTTAGTTTTAGTTTAATGTAATTTTACTAAATTAACATGTTTTATTAATAATTACAATGATTAATTAATTATTTTATTTGATTTAATTTAATTTTTTTTCATTTTAAGTGAGTCAAAATATTAAACATTACGATATCTCTATTGCATGGGATTGGAGAGGCCTTTCACCATTATGTTTTAAAATTTTAAAATTATTAAAATTATTTGAAATAACTATTTCATTTTTATGATTTAAAAATCAAATTTAATATTACTGAATATTAACAACCATCACCATAATCATTAAACAAAAATGATTGAAGAAAAATAGAAATATGTTAAAAAATTATATATTACAGAGCAATGCAACACATAAAATATGTGGAAACACAAACACATAAAACATATAAAACTAGAGAGACACAAATATACATGGTTCACCCAGTTTGGGCTACGTCCACCCCAAACAAATAGTCCTTCCTTTTTATTATCCAGTAAAATCAAGAGACACAACCTACAACAGATCTGTTGTAATATCTTATGTTCTCTCTCACAGTCTCCCTATCAGTTTCTCACTCTGAGAATACACGTACAATACACATCCACAATACAATGCCCTCATACAAAACGAGGGGTTACCTTCTAGGGAAAACGACCCTAAATTAAACATAACTTCTACCGTCAGATCATCCCCCTAATGAATGTCCTAGATTGACTAGAAATCACAATACTTTTACAAGGCAATTTTACATTTTTTTTTTAGCTTCGCAGGCGTTGCTCTTGAAACCCCCCACCCGGGGGGGGGAAGCTCCAGAAAGTCGCAACCACTCTACCCTTGGACCCCCCAGGCAGTATTCAATTACAGGCGGCGTTGTTGCCCCGTTTTGAACATGGGTCCAACGCTGTGATATAAAATAAAGAAGATAATTAAGCTCCACACCCAACAATATCCCACTTGGAGACTGCTTGTAGCAACTCCTCCGCTACTTCATTTGCTGGACAATTAATCTACTTTGGACCTGGTTGTTTGTCATCTTCATCATCATACTTGAATACGAAATGAAACTTAGCATAATCTCAGTTTCTCCCTGGTTACAACTTTTTTTAGCATATCTGCAGGATTATGGCTAGTGTGCCTCTTTTCCAGCTTCAACTGTCCATCTTCCAATATTGACCATATGAAATGGTACTTTAGATGTATGTGTTTAGTTATGGAATGAAATGTTGAGTTATTTGCAAGGTGAATGGAACTTTGGTTGTCACTGTATAGCATGCCCATCTCATGCTTCTTACCCAATTCATCCATGAACCTTTGTAACCAAATCATTTCTTTTCTAGCCTCTATAGCAGCAATCTACTCTGCTTATGTTATTGAAAGTGCAACAACACTTTGGATTTTTGAAACCCAACTAACATTTTTTCCACCTACAGTAAATACATACCCTGTATTACTCCACATGTTATCTCTATCACCTACCATATCTGCATCAACATATCCCTGTAGAGCAATGTTTGAACCACCAAAGCATAATTCCTGATTTGTGGTACCTCTCAAAAATATTAGAATCCATTTCATTGCCATCCAATGCTCTTTTCCTAGATTGTTCATGTACCCACTTACAACTCCCATTGCATGTGCAATATGAAGCCCTATGCAGACCATTTCATACATTAAGCTTTTAACTACTAATGCATATGGAACTTTAGACATATAATCCATTTCTTCTTGGGTGTTGGGGCACATCTCCTTACTAAGTTTGAAATGGCTAGTAAAAGGTGTACTAACTGGTTTTGCATTCTGCATATTAAATGTTTTCAACACCTTTTGTGTGTACTCATTCTGAGACAATGTTAATTTGCGATTTTTCCCGTCTCTAGTTATTCTCATACTAAGGATTTGTTTTACAGCTCCCAAATCCTTCATTGCAAATGAATTTTCCAATTTTCTTTTCAACACATTTATTTCCTACATGTTAGACCCTACAACAAGCATGTCATCTACATATAATAACAATATAATATAGCTTGCATCATTTTTCTTTTTTCAGATAAACACAATGATCAGAGTGACATCTAGTATAACCTTCTTCATACATAAACCTGTCAAATTTTAGATACCACTACCTTGGAGCTTGTTTTAAGCCATACAAGCTCTTCTTTAATCTGCACACTAATTTTTCTTTCCCTTTGACCTCATATCCTTGGGGTTGCTACATATAGATCTCTTCCTCCAAATCTCCATGGAGAAATGTTGTCTTTACATCTAGCTGTTCAAGTTGCAAATCTTACACTGCTACAATAATGCAAATAGTTCTTATTGAAGTCATCTTAAAAACAGGAGAAAATATTTCATCAAAATCAACACCTTTCTTCTGTGCAAACCCCTTCACCACAAGTCTAGCTTTGTACCTCTGTTTTCCTCCATCTTCTTCCTTCAGCCTGTAAACCCATTTATTCTACAATGTTGTTTTACCTGCAGTCAACCTGACTAAGTCGCAAGTCTGGTTATGTATTAAGGATCCCATCTCTTCTTTCATGGATACCTCCCACTTCTTCTTGGTTTCGACTTGCATTTCTTTTTCATAACATTCGGGTTCACCAAAATTAGTCAACAATAAATAATATAATGAAGGAGAGTATCATTCAAGGGGTCTACTTATCCTGGTAGATCTTTTGACACCACTTTTAGGTGTTTGAGGTGCCTGTTGTTGTTGTGGTGGTTGTTGTTGTTGTTGTGGTTGTTGATTATTATTATTTTTAGGCACCTTTATTTTTTCTGTGATCTCATCAAGAACTGTGTATTATTTGTTTTCCTTTTCCTATTTCTTTTCTTGTAGCTAATTCTTATATAAGACCTTTTCATTGAATATTACATCTCTACTCCTAATAATTTTGTGATTTTCATAATCATATAAGAGATAACCAAAATCATTAACACCATATCCAATAAAGGTACATTTCTTTGATTTTGCCTCAAGCTTTGTTTTATTTTATTTATTGATATGGACAAATGCCTCACAACCAAAAGGCTTTAAAAAAGAGCAGTTTACCTTTTTACCTGTCCATGCCTCCTCTGGAATACCACCATCCAAGGAACTTGAAGGGCCTCTGTGTTTTAGATAAAAAACAGTATCTACAACATCTGCCAAAAATTGTAAAGGCAGTCCTGCATGCAATCTCATGCACCTTGCACGCTCCATGATTGTTTTGTTCATCCTTTCTGACACACCATTTTCTTGTGGTGTTCTTGGAACTATATTCTCTCTACGAATTCCATGCTCTGAATAGTACCTATCAAAATCTTTGCTGCAATATTCACCTCCATTTTCTGATCTCAGACACTTCAATTTTTTTCCTGTCTCAATCTCAATCAAAGCTTTCCATTTCTTGAAAGTATCAAATACATCAGATTTATTCTGAATATAATAATTCCAATTTTTTCTAGTTGCATCATCAATAAAAGTAACATAATAACGAGAGCCACCGAGAGATGATACCTGAGAAACTCCCCATACAAATGTATGAAAAAGCTCCAATTTTTCGCTCTTCTTTTCTTTCCCAACTCTAGAAATATAACTCTCTTCTGTTTTCCATAAATACAATTCTCACATAATCCAAATCAATATTATTCAAACCAGACAACAAATTTTTTGAGTGAATAATTTTCATCCCCTTCCCACTCATGTGTCTGATCCTATGATGCCATAATGTTGCATTTGATCCTTTGGAAGTTAAAGCATTAACATAGTTAGAAATAACATTGCATAAATAAATGTACCATCCTTTTCGCATTTTGCTATTACCAGGGCTCCTTTTGTGACCTTCCAAGTTTTATCTGTGAAAGTTGTCACACAACCTTCACTGCCTAACTTCCCTATTGAAATCAGATTTTTCTTCAAATTTGGAACATGCCTTACCTCCTTTAATAGCCATTGGTTTCCATTCTGCTGTTTTACAAGAACTTTACCCATTCCAACAATTTTACAGGGTTTATCATCACCCAAACGAACTTGTCCAAAATATCCTTGAACATAGTCATGAAAATATTTCTTATCAGGTGTGGCATGGAATGAGGCCCCTAAATCTACCACCCAGGAATCAGTAACATTTTCTAAATAAAGAATCAAAGAGTCTTGTAACACATCACCTGTCACATTTGCTTCATGATTTCTTTCTTGCTATGTGTCTCCTTCTTTTCCCTTCCGAGATCTACAATATTTCTTCAGGTGTCCTTTATTTCCACATTTACAACACGCTATCCCTGATCTGGACTTGGATCTAACTTTCCTTGATTTACTACGATATCCTGAGCTCTTTCCTCTTTCCATTTTTCTTCGCCTAGTCTCTGCACTCAGAGCATTACCTGATGGCTCACCAGAGCTTTTCCATCGTATTTCCTCACTAAGGATAGCACCAACAACATCATCAAAATTTAAATTACTAGATCCAGAGACAGAGTTACTAATGGCCATAACTAAACCATTCCAACTTTTTGGAAATGAGCACAGAAATAACAGAGCCCTAAATTCATCATCAAATTTTACCCCTACAAAACTTAACTGACTGGTAACCATATTAAAATAATTTAAATGGTCAGCAATAGATCCACCTTCAAACATCTTCATATTAAATAAAATTTTCATAAGAAATACCTTATTTGAGGCCAAGGGTTTTTCATATAGTTTCACCAATGCCTTAATTAAACCCTATGTTGTTGTTTCCTTTGAAATATTGAAGGCTGTCGACGCCGTGAGGCACAACCGTACTGTTCCAAGAGCATTTCTATCAAGAATCTCCCATTCTGCGTCTATCATGCTCGCCAACTTCTTTGTTTTTCCACTCAATGGTAGATACATATCTTTCTGATACGAATAATATTCCATCTGCATCTACCACAGTGGGTAGTTTTGGTCATTAAATTTCTTGACCCTAAGCTTACCATCTTCTGCCATTTCTCCCACTTGAACTAGGAACCCTTCTTTCCTGTGAGTTTATCAGCCAAAAAGACCTTCGACTCTGATACCAGTTGTTATAAAATTATATATTACAGAGCAATGCAATAAATAAAATATGTGGAAACACAAACACATAAAACATATAAAACCAGAGAAACACATATATATGTGGTTCACCCATTTTGGGCCACGTCCACCCTAAACAACCATTCATTCCTTTCTATTATCTAGCAAAATGAAGAGACACAACCTACAACAGATCCATTGTAATATCCTCTGTTCTCTTTCACAGTCTTCCTATTTGTTTCTCGCTCCGAGAATACATGTACAATACAAAGCCGCAATACAATTCCCTCATACAATATGAGGTGTTGCCTTCTAGGGTTCATTCACCTAATGAATGACCCAGATTGACTATAAATTACAATACTTTTACAAGGCAATTTTACATCTATTTTAGCTTTAGGGGAATTTCCCCCGAAACCCCCTGCTAGAGGGGTGGGGGGGGGGGGGGGTCCATAAATTCGCAGCCCCCCTCCCCCCTTGGACCCCCCAAGAAGCGTTCAATTATGGGTGACATTGTCACCCCATTAAGAATAAGGGTCCAACTTTGTGATATAAAATAAAGAAGATAATCGGGCTCCACACCCAACAAAAGAAAGTAATCAATACACAAATTTATTTGATTTTAAATTTACTTTATTAAAATTGTAATGATGATTGTGGTGGTTATTAACATCTATTGAAATAAATATTGGTTTATCAAAAGTATGGAATCACTTGGATTGAGTTAGATTTTTATGCCAAGAAACACGTAAGACAAGGATATATAAATTGTTTAAATTTTGATGGGTTAAAAGGTTTGTAACATTAGTATTGTAAAAAATATTTTCAAATTTATATTTATTATTGTGTATGCATGCGTTCTGAGAGACAAATGATTCATCTTTAACCTTATTAGTGTTACAAAAGCATAATTTCTTTAGGTGCAAGGTGTTTTATGAATTTTTGAACCTCTCCTTTCTCTCCATATATAAATATAATTTGTTCTTATTTTAGAAATGTTGATTTTCTTCATTGAACCAAATAAAATATAGTGATGCTTTTGAATTTTTATATTAGGGTTTATCACCTTCCTATAGTATATTAATTTTCTCTTATTTATCATGCCACAACTTCTTCTTAAATTTACTTGAATAACATTTGCAATATTATTGTAAAGAGATATATTCTCATATACCTCAAATATTTGGCCAAGACTTGGAATCTTCATGCCAACCTCACTTGAGTCTATAGTCATCAACAAATTGAAGGAAATATGTAGTACCAAGATTAAAGCATTGTTCATTCACAAATGTTACAATTACAACTACTACTAATGATTAAATAATTGTTCAGTAGTTCACAAATGTTACAATTGAATAAGATAAAGGAATATATGTACTCTCCAATATTGTACTTCATTTAGTGGTGTTAATTTCTCCTTTCCTACCTAATAGGCACATACACCTTTATTAAACCGTTAGGTGTTAGAAAGTCCTTTTATCAAATTCCCTAGAGATCACTAAGAAATTGAATAGTCCATGATCCCGTAGACTAACAATAATAGTTTTCTTAATCTCTTGCTCAAATATGTACTAATTTTTATTACTAAAGTTGTTGTCTAGCTATAAGAGTGCAAAAACACCCATGGATCAAACTATAAGATCTAAAATCCTTCTAAGAAAGAGATCAACAAAATTGAAAAATGAAGAAAATACTTTGTTTCTTGAGGAAAAACATTGCACGCCATCCTAATTTATTTTGATGGCACCAAGAAAGATTCTAATTTAATTTTCCCTTGAGTTAAATTAGAAGAAAATTGGAATTCCACATCTCATGAAAACTTGTTTACAAGATTGACTGCTCATGTGGGAAGAGTTATATTGGTGAAACCAGGTGCTCTCTTCAAAAGCTTCTAAAAGAGCATGGTGCCGATATTAAACATAAGCGATCTAGAACCTTAGCTCTTGCTGATCACTCCTCGAAAACAAAACATCACTTACGTCTTGAGGATGCTAAAATCATTGCAAGGGAGGAACACTATCAAAGACAAAAGATTAGAGAAGTGTTGGAGATTATAAAACACCTTAATAACATAAACAGTGATGGAGGATATGAGATTAGTGACAATTGGAGACCTCTAATTAAACAAATTTTCTCCTTAGGTTCGTCCTCATCCCAGGTATAATTTCGCAGGTTTGCTTCTCCTCCTTTCCAGTAAACAGTTTAGGGTCATGTCATTACAAAACACTTATTATTTCACTCACTCGTAATAATTATCTTTATTAATTAATTTTTATTCTATTAATGAAAATTAATTAATTACTAATTATTATCAGTGAATGGAAGTAAGTTATGATAAAAATTCAAATCATATTAAATTAAAAAAATAAAAAAATAAAAAATAAAAATTTATTAGCATTTAATTAAATTAATGAAATATATTTAATAAATATTCATTAGTTATATGGCAGAATACAGGTGCCGCATAATAGAAGAACCTCCTCCTCTTCTTGATGGTTAATTTTTCCAAGTTTGTCCGATTTCTGCGCTACAAGTCCCAACTTCCTGGGATTATTTTTGAATCTTTAGATATGTCATTCAGTAATTTTTGTTTTTCAGTCTATAATAGGTGTAAACTTCAGAGGAATCCATGGCTATTACCCCTGCATGGGCAGCACAGTAGAATGAGGACTGAACGAGACTATTTTCCCCTTGTGGGCGGTCTTTTTTCTGTTTATTTTGCTGATTATGCCACTCTTTTGGGAAAAGACACGGCTTCAGCCAGGATGTAAAATATTTTTCTCTTGTTAATAGATTTAAACTGACTTAGAAAAAAAAAAAATTCATTAGTTGTACTAATATTTATTAATTATTAGCATTTATTTATTAACATATATTTAAACATATATTTAAATAGTTATTTTATTATACTATTTTAGGTAAAAATTTAGATTATAGATTAAAAATTTAGACTTTAAAAATAAATTTCTTAACATATTATGTAATTAACATAAAGATTAAAAATACAAAATTTTCTAAAAATAATTAAACAATAATTAAAAAATTTTAAAATTAGGATTATTATATTATAATTAAAATTATTTTAGTAGCACTTAAAGGTTTATAATAAATGAAAAATTAAAATTAAAATAATAAAAATAATTATAATAAGTTTTAAATATTTATCAATTATTTATCTTTTATTTAAATTTAATTTATAAAATAGTTTTTTTTTAATTTATTTAAATTAAAATTAATTTATAAAAATTTCAGAAATTTTTTTAAAATGTTTTAAAAAAGAATAAAATAAAATTTATTTTAAATAAATCATAAAGTATGTTGTCGGTTCTTCTCATCACCTCAACCTTTCACTATTTATACCTTGACCTTTTGTGACCTTTTTTCATTCTTCATTCATTTGTCGTCCTGAAGATGGATCCCCGTTGGGATTCGAAACGTCAACCATTGTTTTATGATACTGTGGATAATTTGGATTCTACAATCAACGAAAACCACAGAAGTTTGAGAACCATAACTTGTACAAGTTAACTAAGTTAGTTTGTCTTAGCTATTTTAGTTAATTCGAGTTGAGGGTGTAACTTGAGTCATGTAGAGTGGTTCCAAGTTTTTAGGAGCTCTGGTTGAGTTTATTTTGAGTTGTAATTAATTACTTCAGTTTATCTGAGTTAAAGTCAGTTTAACTAGTTCGAATTATTGGAGGAACTAGTGGAAGGTCAAAGTGTGGAAGTGGAAGTCGAACCACACTCAGTGATCAATGAGAGAACTGATAAGTCAACCATAAATAACTCATGCATGTGTGAACTGAGAGTTACCTAGTTGATAGTAGAGTTCAACTGTAGTGTACTCTTAGTTGTATAGTCATCCAAATTGTAGAGATGGTGCATGTAGTCAGAGGAAGGCCCTTGATGGATTACACTGTATTGGATGGGAATTTCCCTAATTAATAGGGAATAATTACCCAAGGAAACAACGTAAAGAAATAGGGACTTGAGAAAGAAAAAGTTTGGTAAGTATTGGCCTAGGCTTGTCTAGGAAGTAGTGAGATAGATAGAGATAGTGCAGAGGTTTCTCAATCTTGAGAAAAGAATCGTAATCTTCTCATATTTTTTTACTAATGCAATATAAAGATAATGAGGTTTTTGGTTGTGGATTTTCCCAGGAAATCAATGTGTAATTTTTTGATTGAATTATTTTTCTTGTATGCTTTGTGATTTCACGATTGTTTAAATCGGTTTTCGAAATTGGTAGAGTAGATTCATGTCTATTGTTTTAGCAAATTACAATTAGCAGAATTGAATCTAAAAGGAATTTCTACATGGTGTGAGAGTTGAACTTACTATAGAAGTGAAGAATAAGATATTGTTCTGTGGAGGTCAATCAAATTTTTAGTATCATTCTTCAGGGTCAACAAGATGTTGTTCTATGGATTGAGACTTGAGTATGCCCTTGAGGGAAACTCGAATTACATAGTTTGGAAGGATGGGATGGAAGCAGTGTTGGAAAATAATGGGCTAAAGGAGTTCATAGAAAGTGATATTCCTAAGGCTCCAACAACTAATTCTCAAGATCTGGCGACGTGTAATAATAATGTAGCAAAGGCGAGAAGGATCCTGCTGGAATTATTTCGAGATCATATTTTCTCGAACCTCCATGGAAAGGAAGGCCTTCACAAACTTGTTTTAGAAAAACAGTGACCACAGGAAGTTGGAACTGAAGGAAAAGCTCAGGAAAATCAAGATGGAGAAGGGCGACACAATACCAAAGTACTTGACCAAGCTCATCCAATGTTGGGATGAGATTGAAAGTGTTTTTTTTAGAGTTTTTGAATAATATCTTGCCATCCTAGCACTTCTAGGCCTTCCGAAGTGTCGGCACAACTACCAGGATTCGGTAAATGGGAGGGAGAAGCTACGAGAGTGGGATCGTTTCTGGTTCGAATTGGTGCAATAAGAGATTTAGAGGAACACTAGAGATGGATCCTCATCCAAGCATGAGGATGAGGAGAATTGTGCCTTGGCTGGAAAGGAAAATAAAGGGAAAGGGAAGGCATCCCATTCTAAAGTAGATTATGGTTAGGATGGAAAGAAGAAGGACTTGTTCAATATTAAATTTTTTTATCGTCACAAGTTGGGACACTATTCCATGAAGTGTTCAAACAAGAAGGTAAACAAGAAGCCCTTAGGATGAGTGGATGGTGAAGCTCTTGCTTCACAATTTGAATTGGATTTCAACCTCGTCACATGCATGGTGTCATCAGTGATGGATAGTGTGTGGTACCTATATAGTGGAGCCTCATTCCATATGACCGAGAACAAATAATTATTTAGCAAATTGGAGGTGAAGGACCTATAGATGCACATTGAGATAGGAGATGATGGAAGGTATAATACGACTGAAATCAGTACTATTACTTTTTAGAGGGAGACTAGTTCTCCTCCCACATTTAAAGATGTCATGTATGTTCTAGATTTGAAGAATAATTTAGTTTCAGTTTCAATGTTGGAAGATGGCAGTTATGATGCGATATTTAGCAAAGGAAAGCTTTCCTTTGTCACATAGCCACAATATTGGTGAAGAAGATCAGAGTTCAGGTGAAGAATCTCTACAAATTTGATGTAGAATATTGTGCTACCTTGAGCACAAAAGAAGAGAAGGTGCAGAGACGAGACAACTGTGAGTTATGGAATATAATATTGGGGAATATACACCTTGGAGATTTGAAGATCATGCAGAAGATTTCTGCAAGACTTCCTAAGGGTGCACTAGAGCAGCGTGATACATGCAAAGGGTGTACATTGGGTACGTACAAAAAATGCACCGTTCATGATAAAAATAATCAAGAACAAGCAACCCTTGAAAGAGTTCACTTAGATGTGTGTGGATCATTCTCGACAACCTCCAAGGCCAAGAGCAGGTATTATGTGATATTTGTAGATGATTTCTCACATAATTTTTGGATATTATTCATGAAAAATAAAGACCAGTGTAGGAATTTACAGGGTAAGTTCCTTAGATCAAGAACCAAAGGTCACTGCTCACAGCTGGAATATCCTAACAACCAGATGTTCTCAAAATTTTGCGAGTTCAAATAAATTGTTGAGAAAGAAACAGGAAGGAAAGTGAAGGCTATCAGGAGCAATAACGGTGGAGAATATGTGTCGAATGAGTTCAAGAGATTTTTTGAACCATAAGGCATTCAATGGTATTTATTAACACCCCATAAATCACATTAGAACGGAGTTGCATAAAGAAATAAAAAACTTATTGTGGGAGCTGCACAAATGATGTTACATGATCAAAGCCTAATGTGGCACTTGTGGGATGAAGCATGAAACACAATAGTGTCTGTGAATAATAGGAGTCCTCATCGGATTCTCAGGATGAGTACACCAGAGGAATATTTTTAGGTAAGAAACCAAATACACTGAGTACACTTCAGAATATTTGGTTCATCATTTTATTATCATGTTTCCAATGATGCAGAAAAAAATCTAGAACAAACAACTTAGTTGGGAATATTTTTGGGGTACACTGATACACCTCACAACTATCAGGTGTACTTTCCATCTCATAGGATGACAGTTGTTTGTAGATATGTGAAATTTGATGAAGAGAAGGTCATGCAAGTTTACCTTGAATGGAGCTTTAGCTGCATGTAGATGAGGAGCTTTTAGATCCAAAGGAATAACCTCAAGATGTTGTGGAGAAGCCACATGCAGAGGAGGAGAGAGTGGAAGCACCCACCCATGTAGAGACATCCAGAGATGGAAGTAAACGCACTAGATAGGAAAATATATTGATGCATGATGTTAGAGAGAATATCGGAGCACCCACATAAAAACACATGCAGAGGTCACCAGATTAGTACACTGGCTGCAAGGATCCTATGAGCAAGAGTGTAGAGACTGAACCATCCTCATTCAATAAAGCAGTGGAGAAACTAGTATGGGTTGATGCAATGGTTGAGGAGTATGAATCAATTATCAGGAATAGTGCATGGGAAGTTGTCTAAAGACCAGAGGACAATTCATTTGTAGGATCCAAGTGGATCTAAAAGGTGAATCAAGCAGCAGATGGGAGTGTTGAGAAACATAAGGCCAAATTTGTGGTCAAGGGGTTCTCTCCGGTGGAGGGAATTGATTATGAGGAGGCCTATTATCTAGTATCAAGGTAGTCTTCAATCAGATCTTTAATAACACTCTCAACACAGATGGGATGGAATATACATCATATGGATGTCAAGAAAACTTTATTGAATAGAGTGATTGAGGAAGCAGTGTACATAGAGCATCTGGAAGGATTTTAGACCTTCGACAGAGAGTCACATGTGTACAGAATCAAGCGAGTGATGTATGGATTGAAACAAGCACCTAATGCTTAGTACACCGAGGTCGACAGTTATTTCATCGAGTTGGTCTTCAGCAAAAGTGAAGCAGATCTAAACCTTTACCATATTGTGGTTGAAGGTAAATTATTGATTATAGTTTTATATGTCGGGATATAATAATAACAGGTGATGAGAAGCTGATAAAATCTTGTAAAGAATATTTGGCAAGATAATTCAAGATGAAATACATGGGGCTCTTACATTATTTCCTTGGTTTGGAAAATTTTCAAAGAGATGGGGAACTATTTGTCTATCAAGGAAACTATGCCAATGAGAGATTGAAGAAGTTTCACATGGAGAGTAGTAAGCCCATGGAGACTCCTCCAACATGGAATTGGAGGAAAGAAGATGTTACTTAAGGAGAAGTGGTATAAGCTTCCATTTACAGGAATATTTTGGGTTCACTTATGTACCTGGTGAACAAATGACTGGACATGTGTTATGTGGTTAACCTCAGAGGAACTACTCATTTTGGCCTTTGGTATAGACAGATAGAGGGATTGAAGCTGCAAGGCTTCACATATGCAGATTGGGCAGGGAGTCCATCATATAGGAAGAGAACATCAAGAGGAATCTTCAGTATTGGATCAGCAATAGTTTCCTGGTACAACAGGAAGCAGAGATCAATTGTACTTAGTACAATAGAAGAAGACTACATGGCTTGTAGTCAAGAAACTCGTGAGGCTATCTGGATGAGGGAGATCCTTATTGGGTTATTTGGTCATCAGATGGATCCTACAATGATTTACCGTGACAAACAGAGTTGCATAAAACTCTCAGTGAATCTTTTTTTTCATGATAGGTCCAAGTATATCGACATTTGGTATCACGATCTCAGACATTCTGTGCAGAGGAAGATCATGATGATAGAGTACATTCCTAGAGATGAACATGATGCATACATGTTGTCAAAGGCATTTTCAAGAGGAAAATTCAAGTTCCATAGAGGCAAGATCGGGGTATCTGATAATCCCTTTCTTGCTGAGAGGGAGTGTTGAAAATGGCACCAAGAAAGATTCTAGTTTAATTTTCCCTTGAAATAATTATAAGAAAATTATAATTCCACATCTGATGACAACTTGTACTAGTCAACTAAGTTAATTTCACTTAGTTGGTTTAGTTAATTCAAGTTGAGGGTCTAACTTGAGTCATGTAGAGTGGTTCCTACATTTTAGGAGCCTTAGTTGAGTTTATTTTGAGTTGTAATTAATTAATTTAGTTTATCTGAGTTAAAGTCAGTTTAACTAGTTCTATCTGTTAGAGGAACTAGTGGAAGGTCAAAGTGTGGAAGTGTAACTCGAGCCACACTCAGTGATCAACCAAAGAATTGATAACTTCCATAAATAACGCATGCATGTGTGAACTAAGAGTTACCTAGTTGAGATTGGAGTTCAAGGGTAGCGTACTATTAGTTGTATAACCATCCAAATTGTATAGATGGTGCATGCAGTTAGAGGAATTCCCTTGATGGATTGTGCAGTATTGGATGGGGGTTTCCCTAGTTAATAGGGGCTAATTACCCAAGGAAACAATGCAAGGAAGTAGTGGCTTGAGCAAGAAAAAATTTGGTTAAGTATTTTCCTAGGATTGTATAGGAAGCAATGAGATAGATAAAGTGCAAAGGTTTCTTAGGCTTGAGAAAAGCATTGTGATCTTATCATATTTTCTGACTAATGAAATATATAGATAGCGGGCTTTTTAGCTGTGGCTTTCCCTAGGAAATCATTGTGTAATGTGTTGATTGAATCCTTTCTCTTGTATGCTTCTTAATTTCACAATTGTTTAAATTGGTTTTCACAATTGGTAGAGTAGATTCAAGTCTATTGTTTTATAAAATTACAATTAGCAGTTTGAATCTACGAGGAATTTCCACAATTTATAGTAGAAATGGAAGCTTCTAGTGACAACTAGAAGTTAAGACCTACAATGAAATAGATAAGGATGCTATGCAATATTACAAGTTTTGAGACTTGTTTATTGGAACTTGAACCCGCCCCCGCCCCCCCCACCCCCCCACATAAGTGAAACGTATGGAGGAAAAAAAAAAAATAACGGGTCTTGACAACAAGACTTTCTTAGGTACCCATGTAGAACCTCTCATAAGCAAGAATAGGAGAAAAACCCATAGGGAAAAAAATTGTTTCGTAAAAGAGATTACATAAAAAAACAAAGAGAAAAAGAGAAAAATGAGGAGGTGAAGGATGGAAGACTCAAGATGACCCCCCAAGGACAAATTCCTTCATTCCAAGCATTGTTGTAACTAAAGAAACACTGGCGATGCCAATGTATTTGTGGAAATATTTTCCACTTGTTCCTTAGTACGTACAAATGCTAGGTTGAAAATGACATGCATATGGATTTCAATATGTTTGTTACTATGATGTTCAATTATATTTCTAGAAATATGTGTTGCACTTTAATTATCACAACATAGAAGAGTAGGTTTATGCTGTTGAATTCCAAACTCAGGAAATAATTGTCACAACCAAATAAATTCTTAACTTCTGAGAAATATAGCTCAATACTTAAATTTCATCGTAGATAATGCAATCAATGATTTTTTCTTCCAAGACCAAGAAATATGAGTAGAACCAAGAAAGAAAAAAATCCAAAGCTGGGCTTTCAATCATCCACTGATCCAACCCAGTCATAATCTATGATACCCATAAGCTCAGGAGAACCAATAATATACTGAATGCAAAAATTGAAAGTGCCCTGAATATATCTCAGGATATAAATTTGATGAGGATCCTGAGAGAATATACAATGGGCCCTACTAAATATGAAATTCTAGGTTGGTGTGTGTAAAACAGAGTATACTTCCAACAAGATGATGATACAATGTAGGGTCTGCCTATCGTGGGGTGAAAATAGTGGTAAGAGTAACACTAGACTGAAAAGGAGTAGGCACAAGGTTACAATCATCCATGCACAATTGTTAAAGTAAACCAAGGGAATATTTTTGTTGTAATATGGAGATCACTTCTAAAGACTGGTGAACCTACAAGTCATATAATTGATGCAGTAGACCAATATTCTTCATAGAAAATTGTCCCATCAAAACTTCTTAGCATTCTAAATAATGGATAAGCAAATATTTGTGAGGTTCAAATCATAAAAATATATAAATAGAATTAATAAATCAGAGCCTTGTCTTTAAGTGTAAATTTTTTATGAAACCATCTCACAAAATATAAGAAAATATAGATCAACAACTTAAAAATTATCCTCTTCGAGGGGGAAACCTCCTTTACATTACATAAATGAACAATTTTTGGATGATTCAAATGATGAAACCTCCTTTAAATATATAAGAGTCTAAGGTATCAATATATAATTAGAGCCGACATAACAATAATAATGTAAGGGCACAACAATAACAATAGTGGGCTTCTATGGGGAACAATAATAACAATATGGGGACTACATGGGCATAAAAATAACAATAAGGGGGATACACTAACAATAAAAATAAGGGGATACACTAGTATTATAGGGACCTAACATGCCCCTCTCCTTCATAAGAGTTTTTTCCTCAATGTTTGAGTAGTTATGGTTGCTTTTGTACAAAATTCTCATCCTCCCACATTGAATTTTCAGCAGGTAAGTTCTTCCACTTGATGAGATACTCTAAAATTGATTGATTTTGTAGTTGTCAAGTTCTTATTTTTGTGACTTCTTCAGGTTCCAATATGATTTTTCCTTCCTCGTCAAGTTATACAAATATTGTTTGAACTCAAATCTTGTCACCTATAACCTTGTTTTAGCATGAAACATTGAAAAATTGGTGCACTTGGGGAGATGATGGAAGCTCCAATTTGTATGCCATAGTACCAATATTTAGCAACATCTTGTAACAACCATAATACTTTGGTGATAGTTTATTATCCTTCCTAACTTGGTTGAGAGAAATTTTTTTGTATGTTTGTGGTCATAAAAATACCGAGTCACCTACATAAAAAATTCTTTCGATGCAATGCTGATCTACCTGTTGTTTCATTCTATTCTGTGCAAAAGTGAGATTATCCTTTAAGAGTTGGAGATTTTTTTTTAATGCTCGATGTGATCATCCACTGCTTTAACCTAAGAATTTTCTCTTAATGATGATGTGATGGAAGGTGAATGATATCCAAAAGTGCCATAAATGGCATCATTTTTTTTGAAGTATGGAAGGAAGTTTTATACCACCATTCAACCAAAGGTAACCACTTGACCCATTGTGTTTTTTTATCTGATACAAAGAAACAAAGATATCCTTCCAAAAATTTATTCACTATCTCAATTTTCCCATTAAATTAAGGATGATAAGATGAGCTATGAGCTAATTGAGTACCCAGACAAAAAAATAATTCCGTCCAAAAATTTACAGTAAAAATGGGATCTTTGTCGCTTAAAATAATATTTGGGTTTCCATGTAGATTATGAATGGTTTCCATAAATGCATTAGAAACTGTGTTGGATTTAAATTGATGAGATAATGCACAAAAGTGTGCATACTTGGTAAGTCTATCAACTATCACCATGATAACATTTCTTCCTTCAGACTTGGGTAGACCTGTGATAAAATCCATTGAAACCTCCTCCAAACATTTACTTGGAATGGATAAAGGTTGTAACAGACCTCAGGTCGTAATTGTCTCAACTTTCTTTTGTTGGCACGACAAACATTCTGCAAAAAACTTTTGAATATCAGATTGAGGGCCATCCCAAAAAAAATTCTTCTTGACCAAGTTGTAAGTTTTTAAAATTCTTGAGTGCCCTCCTAAGGGAGAGGTGTGAAATTACAAAATAATATTTTTTTTGAGCTAGGAATTAGTACAAATATATAAGCAATATTTGTAATGATAATGAATCAATTTTCTAGCTACATGTATCATATGTTTTGGGACATTTCTGCAACTTCTGAATGAGTTTCCACACTTCTTCTTCATTCTTCCATTAACCCCTTTCTTTAGTTATCCAATCCGGTTGGATAACAGAAATTGCACAAAGAAATGCTTCCACATCCTCATCCTTTCTTGAGTTTGCATCTGCAACAACATTTTTCTTCCCTTTTTTGTAGATAATTTCAAAGACATAACCCAACATGTTTGCGACCCATTTTTGTTGCTCGTCTAAACATAATATTTTTTCCAAAAATTATTTAAGACTATCATGATATTTTTTTACCTTGAAGTGTCTTCCCATTAGGTAAGGTCACAATTTCTTTAGCACATGTAGTATTTCCAACATTTCCTTCACATAAACAACTTTGTGTAAATAATCTCCTTTGATTGGACGAATTTCAAAAGAAATGGGTATTCCTTCTTGCATTAAAATGACACTAATTCCATTTCCTGAGGCATCACATTCCACAACAAATGTTTTTGTGAAGTCTAGCATAGCTAAGACTGGTTCTTGGCACATTGATTCTTTAAGATGTTCAAAGGCCTTAGTTTCTTTTGAAGTCCAATAAAATGCACCTTTCTTCAGTAATGCTGTGAGAGGTGTTTCTATTCTCCTATAATTCTTAACAAACTTGTGAAAATATCTTGTCATCCAGAGAAATCCTCGCAGATGCTTTATGGTTGTGGGGATTTTCCATTCCTTAATGGCTTTAATTTTGTTAGGGTCTACCTTAACACCCTCATGAGATATAATATGAACCACATATTCCACCTCTTGTACTCCAAAGAAACAATTGGATTTTTTGCATATAATTATTTCTCCTCCAATAGTTTGAACACCCTATCAACATGTTGAACATGATCCTTCCAAGGCTTGTTGTAGATTAGTATATCATCAAAAAATGCTAACAAAAATTTTCTAAAGAAGGGTTTGAAAATGGAATTCATCAAACCTTGAAATGTAGAAGGTGAATTCGTAAGGCCAAAAGTCATGACCAAAAATTAATAATGACCCTCATGAGTTCTAAGTGTTGTTTTTGGAATGTCTTCAATCTTCATTCTAATTTGATGATATTGTGAACAAAGATCCAACTTGGTGAAGTAAATCTCTCCATGTAATTCAGCTAATAAATTTCCAATGACATGAATGGGAAATTTATCTTTAATAGTGATCTTGTTGAGCTCCCTATAATCTGGACACATGCGCCATGATCCATACTTCTTGTGCATCAATACTACTGGAGCAGAGAGAACTTTGATTAGGTTGAATTATACTAGCCTCTAGCATTTATGCAACCATACGTTCAATTTCACTCTTTTGGGCATAGGGATATCTGTAAGTCCTTATGTTTGGAGTAACACTTCCCGAAATCAAATGAATAGAATGATCATGATCATGAATAGGTGGGAGACCTTTGGGAGGCTCAAATAGCTTGGAATGATTGTCCAAGACTTTTTGGAGATCTAGAGAAATAGAATATTTCGATGTTTGAACCTGTAGTGAGCATAATTGTGAAATTATGCCTTGTTTTTATTTCTTTAGAATATTTCTCATGCCATTAGAGTTGATTATGTTTACATGTTTCCCTGCAATAAGTATTAATTCAAATTTGTTTCCTTCCCAAAAACATTTCAAGGAAAGTTCCAGAAAATTAAAAGCTATCGTATTGAAAGATTGTAACCATTGGACTCATAGTACAACATCAACACCACCCATTGGAATGGAAAGAATTGGAATATTAAATATATATTCCTCCATGGTTAACTTCATATTATGGCACTTTCTAGAGTGATTTATAGCTCCTCCATTTGCAACCATCACTTGACACTCTAGTGCTAGATATAAGAAGAAATTCAATTCATTAGCTATCTTACAATGAATAAAATTATGGGTACTACCCAAATCAATTAGAACTATTACCTTTTTCTTCTTGATATTTCCTTCTATATTGAGAGTTTGAGGAGTGGCAATTCCCGCTAATGCATTACAAGATATGGTCAGATTCATTTCTTCTTTCTCTAGGGTTCTCTCATGGTGTATAATCTATTCTTTTTAAGTTTCTTATTCCTTTTCTTCCTCCTCTTCACAATCTAAGTAAAATAATTTCTTCTTAGCACACTAATGACCTTTAGTGTATTTTCTATCACAACCACAAAAAATCCATTTCGCTCTTTTTAATTTCAACTGTTGTGGTGTCAACCTTGTAGATTGTAGAGGGCTAGTTGTAGCAACACTTCCATATTTATAGTTGTGAATGGTAGGATTCCTTGTCGCCATAATTTTTCTTTCAATTTTTCTTGCCAACCTGAATTCCTTCTCCAATGAATCAGGTTCCCAAAGGTGAAATTCATGTTGTATTTTATCCAAGTACCTATGAAGGCATCAATCCTATGCTCTTATGGAAAATAATTTACCCTTATATTCAATTTTTAGAAGTCCTCAATGTCCTCCACCAATGAACCATTTTTTTTGAGATTTATCAATTGGATAAAGAAAGTATTTCTCTTTGTATCCCCATAATGTGCTGTCATATTCTCCGTAAAAATTGACCAAGTGAAAATTTGTTTACGAGAGAAAAGCCATCGATACCATACTAATTGATTTGGTTCTAAATACAAAGTTGCATTGTGTACCTTATGCATGTTTTGCACATTATGGAGATCAAAATATTGCTCCACCTGTATTATCCATGTTACCATATCCTTGCCATCAAACTTCCTCATATTGATATTAGATTCCATTTCATTCTTCAAACCATCGATCTTAGGTTCTGTTATTTTTTTTTAGAGTGAAATTTGTTGCACTTGGTCTCGTAATTTTTATATATCATGTTTCAACTCTTCCTCTTCTTCATTCTTCATAGTAGATATTTTGGGTTTCTTACTAGGTGTTTCCATTTTCTTTCCTCGGGGTATCAATTAATTATATTTATGCTTCACTATGCCCTTGGAAGCACTTCGAACTATTTTTTCAAACAAAACTTATGAAAATTTGAAAAAATACACACCTTTTTCTTGCTTTATAGGAACTCAATATTGAATATGTTTTATCTCTATAATTTTGGATCACCAAGGTCTAAAATTTCATCTTGATGTATCTCTTTGAGTCTTCTTTCCAACCCCACAAGTCATACCAATATTTGTGTCTTCAAGAAAGAGTTATGCCTGGTCTCCCACAATGGCTTGATTATTCATTGATCCAATATAGAGAACTTATATAGAGTGCCATGTGTCACTATTTTTACCTTCAACCCTAAAATTTCTAAAAATAAAACTAATTTTCGTGCACTTTCATCCACTTTTTACAAAATTCAAATCTCATGCTTGAAACGAATATTATGATGATTTTTCCTAGGTCGCTTGTTTGAGACTAAATTTTAGATCCTTCAGAAACCCTAACTTCCCCGGATCATATCTCTGAAAATATAGAGCACCAAGATCTAAAAATTTTACACGAAGTTCATCAAGATTTCAGCTCCACATGGTAATAATTTCCTCTTCCAAAGCCTCGTAGAAACAAATTTAGAGCGAAAATTCCAAGATGGTCTGTTTGAACAAGTGAAACCTTAGAATCCCAAGCTATGAAACCGGATGTTATGCAACCAACTCACAAAATAGAATAAAATATAGATCAAAGACTTAAAAATTATCCTCTTTGAGGGGGAAACCTCCTTTACATTAGATAAATGAAAAATTATTGGATGATTTAAATGATAAAACCTCCTTTCTATATATAGGAGTATAAGGGGTCACAATATAATCAGAGTCGACATAAAAGTAATACTGTAAGGGCACAAGAATAACAATAGTGGGCTTCTATGGGGCACAATAATATCAATATGTGTACTACATGGTCACAAAAATAACAATAAGGAGGATACACTAACAATAAAAATAAGGGGATACACTAGTATTATAGGGACCTAACAAAATAATAGGATTAGAATAACAATGTTTGAACCCCTAAACAAGCATACAAAAATCCATCTTCTCACACCAAGTTCTAAGAGTTTGTTTGATACCATACAAGGAATCCTAACGCCTACAAAAAATGAATCATTCTACATAAAACTAAGGGTTTTCTATATGTAAATATCCTTATGTATATATCCAACAAGAAAGGAACTCTTTACTTCCATCTCGTAAACTGACTAGCCTTGGTAGTCAGCTATAGAAACCAAAAGATTTATAAAATCCATTGTAGAAAAATGGGAAAAGGTCTTAGAAAAATCAATCCCTTCAAATTCTAAAAATCCCTTGGCCACAAGAATTGCCTTATTTTTTTCAATAAAACCATATAAAAAATATTTGGTTCTATAAAGACACTTACAATGGACCAAATTATGTTTGTTTAGAAGAGGGTCAAGATCCCAAGTATTATTCTTCATCAAATAAAATAATCGTCTATCATGGAAGTTTCCCAATTAGGTATTCTAATAGAATCAGAAATATATTATAGATCTTCTCAAATGGCATTACCCAAAAGGGAAATTCCTTTTGACTATGTTTAATTTGAGACTAGATAATTTAAATTAGTTTTTCCATAGCTAAATCTATCAATTTAATTTCTCTTGTGAAGGATTCTCCTTAAGGATTTATCTAGAAAATCCTACTCGTGATTTGACTTCTCAAGTTCTAATGTTCATGCTGGTAGATTTTCTTCTAGATGAAGATATTTAACAAAACTTTCTTCTTCTACTAGATCTACAAAAGAAACACAATGATTTGAGATGTTTTCAACAGTTTAAGATGACAAAGGAGGGGAAGAAGATCATAGATTTTTGTTCTCATGAAATGAACATCTCTTTGGAAAAAAAATTCCTTAGAGGTAGGATACAAGTGTTGATAAGCCTTCATTTCCTCACAATAAACCAATAAATACTATGTTATCACTATAAAAATTTTCTGAAACTTGGTCGGTTACACTTGTTCCTGAATCATAATGCTAGATAGGGTTAAAGTCATTTTTATATTTTTAAAGGTCTAGATCATGAGTTAAAGGTCTCATTCCATCACCGAAAAATGTTCATCAACCTTGTTTCATTCTTCAAAGATCTTATGCCATGTTTTGAAACCCATTTTTAAAGTTTTTTTCGAAGATTTGATGAATAAGCCACGAAACCACATTTTCGTAGCGCGCTCAGTGTAAAAAGTTGATTCTGTGCTACGAAAATGTTGGTGATTTCGTAGCGCAAAAAACTGAATCTGCAAATCATGCGCTACTAAATTGGGGATTCTAATTTTTGCGTTTGAGCTGTCACATCTGTCAAATATAGTTAAATTTTTCATCATTAGGTGTCATATTGTCATTGGTCCTTTCAAATTTGAAAATAGTTGTCCGTTTTCGACTTCATTTGTCTCATGCAAGACAATAGTGCATGCATGCCTATGTTTTGAAGAAGCAATTAGTGGTGAAAGACCAGAGTTCACTGAAACTATTTTTCAAGCGAGGCAGAACTGAAACAAATTCAAGCGAGGTTTCTCATTCAACAGTATTTTCAAAACTTGCTATCAAGTGAATTTGAAATTCATTGCTGGTGGAAGCAGGATTGTTATCAAGCAAGGCAGAATTGTTATCAAGCGAGGCTGAACTCATTTACCAAGCGAGCCAGTTCATTCAACAAGAAACTCTGATTGCTAATTTTCTAATTTGCTGAAGACAAAGGGTTTTCTGAGGGATTATCATAGATTTTTGAAGATACAAGGTTTTCAAGAAGAAAATGGCTGAAGAAAGAAGGAGTCATAGGTCTGGTCATTGCCTAAGAATAGAACCTGAAGGTGTAGAAGCCCTTACAAAAGAGAAGTCTATTGAAGAAGCCTTTAAGAAAGTAGGTTGCTATAGGTTTTGTGAAAAACTTCAAGGAGGGCACACTCAAGTCACCAAATAATTTCCCACAAACTTTACAGGTTCAAACTCAAGGATTAGATTCCTCAATTTACCAATTTCCCCTGAAGTGATATCAGTAGTTACAGAAATTCCGAGAGGAGAAGACAGGTGGTTTAAAAATTTCAAGTCTAACATGGTACCCTGCAAAATCTTTCTAAAACCAGAGTTTTCAGAGGTTGACTTGAACAAGGCTGTGCCAAGAAGCTATTTCAAAGATACATTTTCCAATTTTATCTACAATATTCAGAGGTACTTCACCTGCGAAGGGAGATACCACAAGGTGTATACCTATCACTTTAAACTCTTGCTTCATTTCACAGGGATAATATCTCTAGATTTACCTTTTTAGTTTTTCAGAAGTTTGGCTAAGATGTCTGATAAGGTAAAAATGAAAGTTGAGTCACGTGAAACCTCATTATTTCACCATGGCTTAGTTAAGTTAATAGTCTTACATGAGCTACAGAAATAAAATAGAGATTGGGCTGAATTCCTTTTTTTGAGTAGAATTGGGATTGAAGGAATAGGTGTTAGTCCTCAAGCTAAAGAAAAAACTCCATCAAATATTACTTCCCCTGTAGAAACAAAGTCAAGAAGATTTGTTAAGCTCAAGCCTCGAAAACAATTTAAATAACCAATTATAGGAACAACATCGAAAATCCAAGATACTCCTAAATCTGAATAGAAGAAGACTACTCTGGTTAAGGAGACAATTCTAGAGCAGTCAACTAGTAAAACATATCAAATGAGGTTGAATAGGAGTCAAAGGTTAAAGGAAAAGGGTAAGGCTATAGCTACAGAGGGGTAAAAAGGTAATTTGAATGATATACTTCAAGCTATTAACATTACAGTGTCTCCCCTTGTGCAAGCATACTTCATCAAACTGGATACAGGTGGCAGCAAATCAAAGAAATTGAAGACATCCAAAAGGTTATATTTTTAGGATGATGTGGCAGAGTTTATCTTTAAACCTAGAAAACCCTCAACTAGGCACTCCAAGAAGTTGAAGCAGTCAGACATAGAGAAATATCAAACATGAGGTGAAAGTGCTAATGTTTTTGAAGAAACTACAAATATATCTTTTTCAATGCCTGAAGAAGATAGAAACAGGGTTTTCAATATTCATAAGGAAAAGAGAAGCTATGAAAATGTTAAAGAAAAAATCAGATTGGAAAATAATGAGATTGATAAGTTGAAGAAAAAGGTGAGAGTGCATGCGAAAGAAAGGGAAAAAATTGAATTGATGAAAGGACCGTGGGAGATGGAGAAAAATCAAAACCCTGAATTAATTGATAGTCAAGCTCAGTTCTTCATATGGACCCTACCTGCAATAAAAGAAGCAAAATTCATTAAGATGGTCAATACCAAGCTAAGGGAAAACAATAGAAGGTTGAAGAGGAGAGTAGAAGACTTGAAAATACAGCTAGCACAGTTTGAAGATCAGCCACAGCTAAAATAAGTGCAAACAGTGAGTGTCATCCTTTAGCAAATTTTTGAGGTTATGTGATAATATCTCATTTTTGGAGCTATTTAAAGATGATGTTATGGGTTATGAAGGTTTATATAAACCTAAAAATATAGTAATAAAAGGTTTGAAAACCAAAATTTTGGAAAGAAGCTATGAAAAGTGAAGACTCAACAGTTTCGTAGGGCGTTATGAAACTGCTGAAGGTGACACATATCTATAGGATGTAGTTTGAAAGATTTTTGCAAATTTTCAAATGTGAAAAGGGTTTGGTGTTGAGCTTTGATGCTAATGGGAGTTATATGGAGAATACCAATTAATATCCAGGAGGTTTGGCACATAAAAATGGAGGTTTGAAGCATGATTTTAAAAGGAAGAGTCTGTGCTACGAAAACAACAGACTCAGCAGTTTCGTAGCGCAGTAGTATTAACAGTTTTTGCACCATTTTGGAGGTTGGGATTTGCATAGTTGGAAGGTAGAATTCAAATGAAGGTTATAAGAAATTTTCCACATGTTTTGAGCACCAGTTCTCTAGCAGTTGGTTCAAATGGACATAAATGAGGCATTCAGATATTATACAGGAAACATGCTCTTATTTTGCAGGAATGGATAAGAAGCAAGTTGATGGGGTCTAACAACAAGAAGATGAGCAACATCATGGTCAAAGTCTAGCTATCAAGAATAGTTTTGAATGATTATATAAGGCTGTTAAAGGTTGTTAATATATAATAAATAGTGTTTTAGTCCTAGTTGTATTAGGACTATAAGACAGTCAATTTTACTGTCAGTTTGTAAATGAAGTTTTTTTAGAAGTTGATAGGTGTCAAATTCGAATTTCTTCTGAAATGTTTGGAAGGAATCCAAGGATGTAATGACCACTGTATAAGAGGGAATAAATAAAATTGAACTGGGTTGAAATTTTCATGCAACAAGCATACTTTTTGTGATATCAGAGAACTGTGTTTTTATCTTAATACAGAGAGTTTTTGTTTCATCACTCAGGATTCAGAAAGAGTTATGGATGTTTGATTGTCTCATGATGTTTCTCTTTAAATTACTTGCAGTGGCATGAATGTATGTTACTGAGAATTCACTAAAGGTGCTCTAACTTCCTTCATATGTTCATGAACTGTGTTTATTCTCTGTCCTACTATTCTATTGATGCATCCAAACCCTGAAATGCCTTGACTTCCATATGAAACTGATCTTTATGTTTTGTGAAAGCACATTTGACTCCATTTACCCAATAGATGTTTGTTGATTAGTAGTACAAACAATTATTCACTTTATTCAGTTTATTCATAGAGTTAGCCATCTGGTCTTTATTTGCAAATCATTAACCTATTCAGAGAGCCCTCTCAGGTTGGGGAGGCTAAGCCTCAACTAAAAGTTTGGTTTGAAATAGTTACTGAAGGTCTCCTTGACTAGTAGCCTATTAGGGTCTGATTTTGAGATAACATTTTGGTGCGTTTGTCGAAAGTCGAAGATTACTCATTCCCAAAATAAATAAGCTAAACTTCTGAAGATAACAGGAGCTCACAAATTTTTTTGAGGCTGTAATCTACCTTGGTGACTCCATACATTTTTCAAAGTTTAAAGGTGGCTTCGGGAAGGAGATACATACAGAGCAATCCTGATCCCAATCCACCTACTGCTATGGACAATCCAAACACTATTTCAAAAATTCAAAGAATTTTAGAAATATCAGGTACTCCATCTCATTCGAAATCTTTGTCCTATGAAAAATTAAGAAGTCCTAAAGATAAGATAGTTGATGAAAAGATTCATGAAGTGTTGTTTAGATCTAAAAGTGAAAAATAACTCATTGATGTTATCTTAGACTTGCAAAAAAGAGGAATTGGCACTTCAGCCTTAGTGACACAAGAAGAAAAGGAAGATTTTTCGGAAGCTGTTACCTCTGAACTACTGCTATAAAAAGAGTCTTTAGATAAACTCAAAGAAACTGATCCTTTTGAAGTCTTGCTGAAATCCAAAGCTGGTTTACCCCTTCCAAATTGGAGTTCTATTGTCAGTGGCTTACAAAAACCAAACAGTCCTCCTCATATCAGTTCCCCATCTTCCTCTGCTCCTCCTACACCCACTGTTCATCCTCCAGTCATGGCTGCTCCTGCTAGGTATGCACCACTTGTACTTCCTGTTGTTTTGCATGACCTTCCTATTAAATATGCTGCTAGGATTCCTACTTGGGGTAGTGATGAGGAAATTTCAGAAGAGGAATTTGTAGACAGATTTAATGATTTTATAGACAAAGAAGAATTTGATGATGAGGATGTGAAGCTAAGGTTATTTGCACAAAGTTTTATTGGTGAAGTTAGAAAATGGTTTTAAGGCCCTTGCACCAGGTATCATTAGAACTTGGAATGATTTTGAAGATAAATTCTTAAGAAAATGGGGAAATAGAACCAATCCAGTCCAAGCACTCACTAAATACAACAACCTTAGGAGGGCAGTTGATGAATCTATCCAAAAATTTTCAAAAAGATTCAATAAAGTTTTTGACTCAATTCCAACCCATTTGAAACCTCCGAAAGCCTTGACACAAATGAGATATGTTGAAGCATTTGATTATGAATTTTTTATCTTGTTGAGGGAAAGAGAGTCACCTACACTTGCTAAAATGTAGAGTGATGCAGTTAAGGTTGAGGTAAACATGATAGCTGCTAAAAAGTCAAAAATGGGAAAAACCAAATTGAAAGAAGAACAGAAACCATCCACCTCAACTTCTGAAGACAAATTTGATTCAATGATGAAAACCATGGAGAAGTTGATGGATAGGTTAGCTATTGGAAACACTTCTTCTCCTCTTGTGCAACATGAACCTCAATTCATGAATCCACAATTAAGGAGACTTCAAAATTAGCAAAGGCTGAGAGAAAACAGAAATCAGCAAGCTGACCCTCCAGTGAGACCACCTTTTCAGCAAAATTTGGTAGATGAAGAAGATGATCCTGAGATTCTTGAAGAATCCATCCATTGTCTTGATGAAGTAATGTCAGGAATCTTCTTGACTAAAGAAGAGCATGATGAGTCAGATTTCTCTAATCAAGGAGAAGAACCATCAGATTATTTTAAAGGGTATCAACATGCTATTTTCGAGATGCAAAAGCAATATAATCTCAGAAATAGAAATGTGCCTATCATTGAAAACAAAGTGCAACCCAAGAGTGATACCCCAAAGGTGGCTGAAGGTAAAAAATATATTCCACTTGGTAGGAAAGACACTCAAATTCCTCCTCTTGTCAGAGATGCTAAAAAGTCTGTTTTTGTTTTCAATCCTTAGATTGAAATTTCAAAGATTAAAATATCAGTCCCTTTCAGTGAGATTCTCAAGGTGAATGAATATAGAAGCAAGATAGTTAAGATGTTTAATTCACAACCAGGGGCTACTGATATCTTGAATTTCCAAGAAGATAATCCTACTATATATTTGGGTCCAAGGTTAGAAGATGAACAAAATGAAGAGTTTCCTCCTTTTTATGTAAGCATTATTATTCATGATATGACTTTGCATAATTCTATGTTAGATTCAAGAGCTTCTCATAACCTTATGCCCAAGGTTATCATGGAGAGAATGGGATTGCAAATCACAAGACCATATAAGGATTTGTTTTCTTTTGATTCCAAGAGGGTTCAATGTATTGGTCTAATCAAGGATGTTGTTGTTGGCCTCATGAAAATTCCAGCAAAGACAGTTGTTATGGACATTGTTGTAGTTGATGTTACTCCAAAGTTTGGTATGCTATTGTCCAGATCATGGGTAGTGAAAATTAAAGGCACAATGTAGATGAATCTTTCCTATGCCACAATTCCTGTTTTTGGTGAGCAAAGGAGGTTGTATCGAGAGACTATAATGGCCTACATGGTAAGCAGTAAAGATAAACCTAAGAATTTTCATATTTATGCTTTTGATATTGAGCTTGGATCTGCCATTATTTTCAATGAATCATCTGATAGTGATGAGGAAGAAATAAGAGCAGAAAATTAGCATTCAGAAAATCAGCACTCAGAAAATCAGCATGCAGAAAATCGACAAGTAAATGACGAAGAGATGGAAGAATGGTGGTCATTGTACTTTGATGGATCGACAGGAAAAGAAGGGGCAGGAGCAGGGATTTGGATTACAAATCCAAATGATGAGAGTAATTTTTACTCTTACAAATTGAATTTTGATTGCACAAACAACATGGCTGAATATGAATCTTTGATTTTGGGTCTAGATATTTTGAAAAAGATGAAGGCTCGAAATATTTCTGTTTTTCTAGATTCTAAATTGGTTATTAGACAAGTTGAAGATGTCTATCAAACGAAGGATGTAAGAATGAGGGATTACAAAAATTTATTTTTAGATTTGTTGGAAAACTTTCAGTCTCATTCCTTCATAGTCAAAACTAGAGATCATAATTCTATTGCGGATTCCCTTGCTATTTCCACAAGCATTTTCATTATTCCTATGAATTTAAATGAAAAATATGAGATTGAAATTCGTCATAGGCCAGCTATACCGAACAATATCATAAATTGGCAAGTTTTTGAAGATGATCAACAGGTAAAGAGTTTTATTGAGCTGAAAGAAGAATTTGAAAATACATATGTAGATCAGAAAAATATTCTTGTTGAGCCTAAAGAGAATTCTGAAGTTTTGTAATCGAAGAATAGTTCAATACCAAAGGGTCTTATTCCTCTTGAGAAACTTTTTGATCAAAATGATGTGTTTAAGGCACCAAAATTGCAAGCTGATGAAGAGGAAGTAGAGAGCTATAATCTTGGTACATTAGCTTTGCCTAAAATGATAAAAATTTAAAAGCTTCTTTCAGATGATGTGAAATTCAAATATATTGAGATGATGAGAAGGTTTATGGATGTTTTTGCTTGGATTTATTCTGATTTAAAACAATATTATCCTTCCATTATTCAGCATACTATTCCTATCAAGGAAAATGAGAAGCCTTTCAAGAAGAAATTGAGGAGAATTAATCCTCTTCTCATGCCTTTGATTGAAAAGGAGGTTAAGGAACTCTTTGATGCAAAGATCATTGTTCCAATCATATTTTCAAATTGGCTTGCAAACTTAGTTCCGGTAAGAAAGAAGAGTGGAGAAATCAAAATTTGTATTGATTTTAGAAATTTGAATAAGGCTTCACTAAAGGATAACTATCCTCTTCCTAAGATGGATTCAATTCTGAAAAATATTGTTGGTTCACAAAGGATGTCTATGCTTGATGGATTTTTAGGTTACAATCAGATTCTTGTGCATCCAGATGATCAAGAACAAACAACCTTCACAACACCATGGGGTACATTCATGTATGCCAAAATGCCCGTTGGTCTCATGAATGCGGGAGCCACTTTCCAAAGAGCAATGGACATTTCTTTTTCCGAATAAAAGGATAGATCAGTGGTTTTTTATCTTGATGATATCACAATCTAATCAAAGAAAGAAGAAGATCATTTGAAACATCTAGAAAAAATTATGCTGAAATGTAGAAGGTTTGGTATCTCTCTCAATCCTACTAAAAGCATATTTGCTTTAACATCAAGAAAATTACTTGGTCATATTATTTCTGAAGAAGGAATTAGGATTGATCCTAATAGATTCAATGCAATTCAAAAGGTATATTTACCAAGAAGTAGGAAAGAGATTCAATCTTTTCTTGGGAAAGTGAATTTTGTTAGGCGCTTCATTCCTAACTTTGCTGAGATTGTCAAAGATATAACAAGGATGCTAAAGAAAGGAGTTGACATTAAATGGACAGCTGAAGCAAGGAAATATTTTGAAGAAATCAAGAAGGCACTCACACAAGCATTGGTGCTCATTAGTCCAGATTTTTTCAAAGAATTTCTGGTTTTTACATTTTCTTCCGAAAACACAATTGCTGGAGTTTTGCTACAAAAAGGAAAGCAATGTATTGAACAACCTATTTCTTTCTTTAGTAGGACATTAGAAAATTCTGAATTGAAGTATAATATTCTAGAGAAGCAGGCCTATGCTTTGGTGAAATCTATAAAAGATTTCAGAATTTACGTTTTGCATTCATACATCATAGCATATGTTCCAAGTGTTGTGGTAAAGGACATTCTAACTCAGACATATCCGGATGGAAAAAGGGGAAAATGGATCTCCAAATTGTTGGAATATGATATAGACATTAAACCAACGAAGTTGGTGAAGGGACAAGGCTTGGCGAAGCTAATGACTCAGTCAAATCTGGATTTTCTTGACATAAATTTGAATGCAGAAATATCAGAAATTTCTGAAAATGAAGAAGAATTGGTCCAAAATGATGAGAAATTTTTTACTTCATAATGGTATAAGGATGTGGGTTTTGTCCTACAGCATAATAAATCTCGCTCTGGTCTAAAAAAGTCCAAATCAAGGTTTGTTAAGCTAAAATCATTGCGATATTTTGTTTATGACAAAAATCTGTTTTGGAAAGATGCAGGAGGAATTTTGTTGAATTGTTTGCTTGAAGAAGAGGCTGAAAAGATAACTAATGAGTTCCATAAAGGTTATTGCGGAGGACACCATTATTGGAAAGCTACAGCAAACAAGATCCTAAGAGCTGGATAATTTTGGCCAACAATGTTTAAGGACATTTACGAAAAGATCGCTGCATGTCATGAGTGTAAAATTTTTGAAGGAAGAAGAAAGATTGTACCTCTACCTTTGGTTCCTATTTATGTTGAAGCTCCATTTCAGAAATTGGGGTTAGAATTTATTGGAGAGATACATCCATCTTCATCAGGGCAGCATCGCTGGATTCTTACAACAACGGACTTCTTCACCAAACGGATAGAAGTGATACCAACCAGGCAAGCTAATGACTTTGTAATAATTTCTTTCATAGAGAATAATATATTGTCAAGATTTGGTTGTCCCATGAAGATTATAACAGATAATGCTCAAGAATTTAAGTCCAAGAAAATGATTAATTTCTACCATCAATATCACATCACTCTTGGACACTCTACAGCCTACTATCCGCAAGGTAATGGTCTTGCTGAATCATCAAAAAAGAGCATTGTAAGAATCATAAAAAAGGTACTGCAGGAGAACAAGAAAGCTTGGCATTTAAAACTGAAGTACGACCTATGGGCTGATAGGATTTGTACAAAGAGATCAATTGAAACTTCGCCATATGAATTAGTCTATGGAGCTGAGGCTATTTTTCCAACATCACTTGGGGTACTGATTATGAAGTTAATTCAAGGACTTGAAGAAGAACCAAATGTCATCCAAAGGAGGATAAACCAGCTGATAGCCTTACAAGAAAAGAGAAATGAAGTATATGACAGTCATCAGCATGTTCAAAACAGAATGAAGAATACTTTTGATAGGAGGATCAAAGAGGACAATTTTCAGATTCATGACAATGTGCTGAAATGGGAGGCCAAAATTGAAGAAAAAGGCAAGCATGGTAAGTTTGAGAATTTATGGAAGGGTCCTTTTCAGATTGCTAGTTTTCATGGGAACAAAACTTACATATTGCAGGAAATTGATGGAGGATCATATGCTGGAGGGCCTATTAATGGCAAGTTCCTAAAGCATTATGTTTGCTGAAGTAACATCACTCATTCATGACATTGTATATATTCATCTTTGTCAAGTTTTTGCTAATAAATGACAAGTTGAAACAGAGAGTTTAAGCCTGAGGTGAAGGCCCAATAGTTCAAAGAAGATAATTGTCAACAATTTTTTTTTTATTATCAAAATGGATGGCATTGGTGCTGTGGGTTCTTAGTGTACCACAGGGGCACACTATCCCAAGTGGAGCCACTATTATCACTATAAAAATTTTCTGAAACTTGGTCAGTTACACTTGTTCCTAAATCATAATGCTAGATAGGGTTAAAGTCATTTTCATATTCTTAAAGGTCTAGATCATGGGTTAAAGGTCTCATTCCATCACCAAACAATGTTCATCAACCTTGTTTCATTCTTCAAAGATCTTATGCGATGTTTTGAAACTCATTTTTAAAGTTTTTTTTGAAGATTTGATGAATAAGCCATGAAACCATGTTTTCGTAGCACGCTCAGTGTAAAAAGTTGATTCTGTGCTACGAAAAAGATGGTGATTTCGTAGCGCAAAAAAATGAATTTGAAAATCATGCACTACGAAATCGGGGATTCTCAGTTTTGCGTTTGAGCTGTCACATCTGTCAAATATAGTTAAATTTTTCATCATTAGGTGTCATTCACGAGTTCTCATTCACGCATGCAACCATTTATTATAATTATTATGGGTCATTTGTCATCGATTAGGGGTCAGATTGTCATTGGTCCTTTCAAATTTGAAAACAGTTGGCTGTTTTCGACTTCATTTGTCTCATGCAAGACAGTAGTGCATGCATGCTTATGTTTTGAAGAAGCAATTAGTGGTGAAAGACCAGAATTCACTAAAACTATATTTCAAGCGAGGCAGAACTGAAACAAATTCAAGCGAGGCTGCTCATTCAACAGTATTTTCAAAACTTGCTATCAAGTGAATTTGAAATTCATTGCTGGTGGAAGCAGGATTGTTATCAAGTGAGGCTGAACTCATTTACCAAGAGAGCCAGTTCATTCAACAGGAAGCTATGATTGCTAATTTTCTAATTTGCTGAACACACAGGTTTTTCAGAGGGATTATCACAGATTTCTGAAGATACAAGGTTTTCAATAAGAAAATGGCTGAATAAAGAAGGATTCGTAGGTCTGGTCATTGCCTAAGAACAGAACCTGAAGGTGTAGAAGCCCTCATAAAAGACAAGTCTGTTGAAGAAGCCTTTAAGAAAGTAGGTAGTCAGAGGTTTTGTGAAAAAATTCAAGGAGGGCACACTCAAGTCACCAAAGAATTTGCCACAAACTTCACAGGTTCAAACTCAAGGATTGGATTCCTCAATTTACCAATTTCCCCTGAAGTGATATCAGTAGTTACAGAAATTCCGAGAGGAGAAGACAGGTGGTTTAAAAATTTCAAGTTTGACATGGTACCCTGCAAAATATTTCTAAAACCAGAGTTTTTAGAGGTTGACTTGAACAAGGTTGTGCCAAGAAGCTATGTCAAAGATACATTTTCTAATTTTCTCTACAATATTCAGAGGTACTTCACCTGCGAAGGGAGATACCACAAGGTGTATACCTATCACTTTAAACTCTTGCTTCATTTCAGAGCGATAATATCTCTAGATTTACCTTTTTATCTTTTCAGAAGTTTGGCTAAGATGTCTGATAAGGTACAAATGAAATTCGAGTCATGTGAAACATCATTATTTCACCATGGCTTAGTTAAGTTAATAGTCTTACATGAGCTGCAGAAAGCAAACAGAGATTGGGCTAAATTCCTTTTTTTGAGTAGAATTGGGATTGAAGGAATAGGTGTTAATCCTCAAGCTAAAGAAAAAAATGCATCAAAGATTACTGCCCCTGTAGAAACAAAGTCATGAATATTTTTTAAGCTCAAGCCTCGAAAACAAGTTAAAGAACCAATGATAGGAACAACTTTGAAAATCCAAGATACTCCTAAGTCCGCACAAAAGAAGAAAACTCTGGTTAAGGAGACAATTCTAGAGCAGTCAATTAGTAAAACAGATCAAATGAGGCTGACTAGGAGTCAAAGGTTAAAGGAAAAGGGTAAGGGTGTAGCTACAGAGGGGTCAAAAGGTAATTTGAATGATATACTTCAAGCTATTGACATTGCAGAGTCTCCCCTAGTGCAAGCATACTTCATCAAAATGGAGGTTTGATGCATGATTTTAAAAGGAAAAGTCTACACTACGAAAACAACAGACTTAGCAGTTTTGTAGCGCAGTGGTATTAACAGTTTTTGAATCATTTTGGAGGTTGGGATTTGCAAAGCTGGAAGGTCAAATTCAAATGAAGGTTATAATACATTCGCCACATGTTTTGAGCACCATTTCTTCAGCAGTTGGTTTGAATGGACAGAAATGAGGCATTCAGCTATCTTGCAGGAATGGATAAGAAGCAAGTTGATGGGGTCTAACAACAAGAAGATGATCAACATCATGGTTGAAGTCTAGCTATCAAGCATAGTTTTTAATGATTAGATAAGTTTGTTAAAGGTTTTTAAGATATAATAAATAGTGTTTTAGACCTAGTTGTATTAGGACTGTAAGACAGACAGTTTTACTGTAAGTTTGTAAATGAAGTTTGTTTAGAAGTTGATAGGTTTCAAATTCGAATTTCTTCTCAAAATTTTGGAAGGAATCCAAGGATGTAATGACCACTCTATAAGAGGGAAGAAATCGAATTGCACAGGGTTGGAATTTTCATGGAACAAGAATACTTTTTGTGATATCAGAGAACTGTGTTTTTATCTTAATACAGAGAGTTTTTGTTTGATCACTCAGGATTCAGAAAGGGTTATGGATGTTTGATTGTCTTGTGATGTTTCTCTTTAAATTACTTGCAGTGGCATGAATGTATGTTACTGAGAATTCACTCAAGGTGTTCTAACATCCTTCATATGTTCATGAACTATGTTTATTCTCTGTCCTACTATTATATTGAAGCATCTAAACCCTGAAATGCCCCGATTTCCATATGAAACTGATCTTTATGTTTTATGAAAGCACATTTGACTCCATTTACCCAATAGATGTTTGTTGATTAGTAGTACATCCAATTATTCAATTTATTAAGTTTGTTCATAGATTTATCCATATGGTCTTTATTTGCAAATTATTAACCTATTGAGAGAGCCCTCTCAGGTTCGAGAGGCTAAGCCTCAACTAAAATTTTGGTTTGAAATAGTTACTCAAGGTCTCCTTGACTAGCAGCCTATCAGGGTCTGATTTTGAGATAACATACTAGTTGTTGACGCTTATTTGCCATGTATTTGCACTTTTCATCTCGAATTAATGCCCAAGAAGAAATTCCAAATACAAAAGCCATTATGGGATAATACATCAGTTGTAACATTGGGATTAAGCTCCAATTCCAAATCGAGAGAAGGAATTTTCCTTCAGCCAGGATGTTAGACTTCTGATACAAATAACCTCAATATTTCATCTCCATTTAGATGAGATGGCGAAAATAATGCATTCAAGGTGGTCTGTAACTCCCACTGCTACTCATTATTGTGAAATTCACATCACAGGCCATATGGTATCAGACAAACTTCGACTTGATTTGAGGCACAAGGGGTGGAGGCATGGTCATAGCCAGTATCTTAGTAACCTCCCTCATGTAAGGAAAATCATCTAGATTCGTGTTGGAACATGCTAGTCCAAAAAAAAATCATTTGATGTCCTCCTCGTTAACCCTGATGCTTCCAAACTTGTTCAAACAAGTGTCAGAAACTTCCAAGAGCCTTTTCTCGCCATATAATTTCCAAACCCAACCAATTAGATCAAAAAATTATGGGGTGTGAATGTGGGAGGCCTTTTTCACATTACCTCAATCATGACCACACAAAAGCTAAACACATATGATTCTACTATTGGAAATGTAGTGTGAAAGAACTTGGGTGCGATGTAGCTCGGTTCCCATTAGACTGGTGGTTGTGAAGGATATGCAGTCATGTTCAATTAGACGGGCGCGGAAAAGTTCGTCGAGTCAGGAATTGTATTTGAAATCGAGCATGATGTTGTTGGGTTTTATGTCCTCGTACATACAACAGAGTTGAGGCCACGCCAAAGATGATGTTGTATCTCTACTCCCAATCTAGAAATTCGCCAAAGAAATCATCATTAAAAATATGTTTATCCAGACTACCATTGGGCATGTATTCGTAAACCATAATAATCTCCCCTTTCTCATGGCACCACCCCAGCAGTGGCACCAGATTTTTATGGTGAAGGAGGTTGATGATGCTAATATATGCAATAAGTTCCTCTTTACCTCATTTCACGTCTTTGGTCCTGCGTTTGGCTATAACCATATTTTTCCCCTTTGGAAGAATTCCTTTGTAAGCAGTTCTGAAGCTTCCATATCCAAGGGGGCTCACAAGGTTGAAGTTAATGGTTGGATTCCTTAGGTATTTGTAGCTGAATTTGAATAGTCGGCCTTGAATTTTCTCTAAGACCTTAAATACCTTTTCCTCTTTCTGTTTCTAAGATTTACGATGCTTGAAAAACACTATAATACCTATCAGAAAGAGAAATTATAAGGAAAGGTAGATGGGAAGAGAAACAAATAATGCCATATTTGGTAAGGACACGGGATCAATTGAGAAATTCCAGGATTTAAAATAGTTGATCTCTGTATCCACACCGTGGATGTGGAAAATCCAACATTCTCCTCATGGTTGATAATTTTGGATAGATCGATGATGGAGGAGACAACAAGATTCATCAACATTGTATCATTTTTATTTCCATCATACATGTTTAGCTTACTGTATGCCCATAATACTCAATAAACGCTTGGACATGGTAGTTTTTATTGTCATTGTTGTAGCTGTAGTTTCCCGTCAAACTGACCTGGTAAAAAGACATTAAATTTATGGAGTTATGAAATTAACATTAATACGTTTATGGTTTCCATTGATATCATTGGTCCCTTGGATTTTCCTAGTTTCAAACTCGACTGCCAACACTTTACAACTATTACTTCCATTAGTGGAGGTGTTGAAAAACCCCAACCATTCACCGGAGCTATTGATAGGTAAATAATCATAGGAATTTATGATTAAATCTAAACCCTTGATGTTGTTTCGCGTCTTTGGTTGAATATTTAAAAGGAGAAAGCTATTGAAGGATGTAATCTTATTTTGACTGTATATCTTGAAAATTTTCTTCAGTAATTCCCTTCCAAATATGTTCACTAGGGAGTATTGCGAATCACTATTACTGGTATCCAATGTGACTTGCAATGTACCAAAGCTCATTGTAGAGTTAAGCATATTGAAATTACCATCATCATGTTTGAGATCAAAAGTAGGAAAATTAATAGCATAATTAAAAGCAGTTTCTCCAACCAATATGGACGCTATGGCTTGTTGATAGGTAGAAATATTCCTCCTGCAACTAGTGAGTATTTTCCCAATCAATTTCCCAACTAGACTCTTTTTTCATTTGAATGGTCATATACTACAACAACTTCCTTCCATATCTACCCAAGCGACTGACCGATCAGCGTAAACATGTGACGAGAGGTTGCTATGATCTTATTCAACCTCCTATATGACTTTAAGGAAGTGGAATAGACAAAAAAACATAACATAAACCTTCCACATCAACAAACAAACTCCCAAGAGCCATCCCAACCACTTAGGTAACCAACCCCTGGGTCCCATTGAGTTTTTAGACCATTAAACCCCCAGAGGCTCCCTTGATATGGGGAAGAGTGCGTCTAGGAGGATCTAGATGCTCCCATAGTATGGGCATGTATGCGGCCAGGGAATTTTTCCCATAGACCTATGCAGGCATCTCCAATATTTGAGCCACCTTTTCAGGCCCAGAGCCCAAGTTAGTGCCCAAAAATTAATGACAAGTTCATAAATGAATTATAACAATAGAACAATGATACATTTGCTAAAAAATTTACAAGGACTATACTGGACCCCCAATAACCATGACAGTCATTTCATCAAACATGTCACAAATATGTAATGTACAGGTTTAAACAACATATATGAGTATATAGGGTTCTCATACTTATCTGAGAAGTGACAAGAATCAGTGTTCCCTTACATCATGTTGCATTATCATCTATTATTTCATAGGTACATTATTCATTCATTTACAAATCAAAACATGAGGATAGACATACATCATCACTATCACAATACATGCTTATAAACAACATAATAATAAAATAAATATCAAGGATAAATCAACTACATAATCCATAGATAAACTAGTACATTTACACATAAGATGTCAAAGAAATAACCTCTTATCAATGAATGAAAAAACCACCCCAGGATGGGACTACCACATTTCACCCGACGATAGATTGGCTGGCCCAAAAATATCTTCAGCCAATCACCTTTGTGCCATATCCAAGCATGAATGCAGGACTCAAACCAAAAGAACTAACCAGGGCATCCAAAGGCTAAGCTACCTCACCCTCATCAATAGAAACTAGGCTTTACCGCAATCCATCTCGAATCACTAGGCGAAAGAATTAAACATGTAATAAAAATATCTACCATGATCTCCACCAGATTAGTAGGCCAAAAAAGAATGCATGTGATTTGAAAATTGGTTGGATAATTTTTTATGCTTTTCAAGAACCTCCCACTCGGTTAAACATATAAAAAATCTAGATTGTACTTGACAATTTGCGGAAAATATGATTGAAAGAGGTGTATGAATTTTAACTATTTAAGTGTCTTAAGTCCATTTGTTTTTTTCTGAAATTAAACATGTGTAACAACAATATAACGCAGAAATAAAACATCCACACATAACAACAAAATTAATATAGGAGTTCACCCGAATATTGTGGGCTACATCTCCTTGAGCTTTTGTCATATTGACTTGGCTCTTTAGGATTATGGTAAATTTTATTTTACAAGTTCCACACTTAAATTCAATGGTTACTGAACTGAACCAAAGGGCTTATAATACCATCTATATTCTTGTCATGGCTATCATCACTCTGCAAACATATCTAGGCTCCCTTAGACTTGATTCCTTCTGTCGTTGCACTGAGCTACACTGAGATTGTCCATGAAAATAAATCATTCATAATTATTTTACTGTCCCTAAAACATATTATAATATCTCCAACACACATCAGACACCAAATATGGACTGATCATTTTCTCAAAACGAGCACTGCATCTCCAAACTAGGCTTTCCTCCACAGTTTGCCCTGGGCTGACCAAAACTTCCCTTCATCTTCCCTAGATCTAGAAATCCTCAAATGGCTCTAAAAATCACTTCATTAGATTCATAATTCCAAAATTAGTCAGCATAGACTATTTTTTCATTGAAAATGCCCTCCGGCTGCTCCAGTTTCGCCTCCAACACCTGTCGACACCCCCTGGCACTAGAGTCACTGAAAACTTCTTTGATGGGTTCTAGAACTCTAGAAGTCCTCAAAAGCTTCAGCAACCTCAATCAATTAATTTTGGATGCTGATTACCATCAGAAATGACTATTATTTCGCTGCCCTGGCTAGGCCCTGAACTACTGCTGGCAGAAGCTGGCACTGATGGCCCCTGGAACTTTACTGAAGAATATTAGCCTTCAAAATTTCTCTACAGGCTCTTAAAACCACACCATTAGTTCCATAAAATCTGAAACATTCAAAATTGACTATTGGATTTCTAAATAAGGCCTCTATCTCCCCTGCCTATGCCTCAAATTGTTGTTGCCTCCTGGTGGCCCTAGTCGCCCCTTGAAATTGAATGAAGAAAAAACCTACTCAAAAGTCCTCTGATGGCTCTGCAACCCTCTCCAACAGCTCTAGAATGTCCAATATAGTCAAAATTGACTATTGTCACTTCAAAATTGGGCGAATCTAGCTCAAGATAGAGCCAAAACAAGATTTGTCCAGTGACACCCAAAAAAGATCCACTAATTGTGGAGAACTGGACTTAACTCCAGTTAAGTTGGAAAATTTCGCCAAAATTGGTGGGCACGCCAGTTAAACCGCTAGGATAACCGCAATAATAAACTTCACTATTGCATGTGACAACTGTAGCTACTAGCGAAGGTTTTAAGGTTGCGGTTAAGGTTTAATGTAGCAGTTTAAAGATTCACGTTCACATGCATCCACCATACCGCACAGTCTATCCAAACTCTGTAGTTTTTCGCCGTGATCTTCACTATACCTGTTCACATTATAACAGTCAACTCTTCAGACGCGGTTAACATGCCGTGGTTTAAAACTTTGGTTTTAAATTTAAACCATAAACAATAAACGAAAATGCAGATTTAACGTTTGTGTTTTAAATTTTCATTTTAATGATAATATAATAATTTAATATATATTAATATATATTAATATATATATTATATATTATAATATATAAAATTGTTTTATTTTTAAAACATATAATATCTTATTTATATAATATATAAATATATATAAATTTAAATCATAAAATAAAATACAAAAATACAATTCTACCACATTTAAAGAAAAAAAAATTCACTTGCACCCCAAAACTGAGAATTTGACCCTAGGAGGTCACTGAACATTTTTCACCTTCACACCTCAGAACTGGCAAGCCTCATCGCGACACTTGGCACAATGTTATTGGGTGAAACTGGAGAATTTTTCAGTTTACTAGACTTTTCAAACTGCGATAACTTCTTCATACAGTGTCAATTATTCAAACTGTTCACGACACTAGAATTAGGAAGACGAGATCTATCCAGTCGCTTAGGTTTGGCACAATTCAGAACACTTTGAATTTTGAGCTATCACTTAGGTCCATGATCTAGTTCTGATCACACCTCCCCATTAGGAATCTTTTGAACCCCAAAAGACTGATATATTGATCTGTACAGTAAATGAGAGCAAAATACCCTCTTCTTTTCAGCCTCCATGCACTTGCCTTGCATGGCTAGTGCCTATGAACCACAACTTGAAGGTAGTCAACACTTCCCTTCCTGGATGCGCTTGTACTCCTGTTAAGAAATGTCTTCCTTGCACTCATTCAAAAATTTCTGGTGAGAAATTTACAGAAGGTAGCTGAACATCACTGCCTTGATCATTGATCCAAGGTGGCTCAAACAAACGTGATATTTATAACATAAATACATGCATACATAACTGAAATTTTCATATACAAATGAGTGTATGTCTTACTATGTCAATAATTCAAACCACTTCTTACCAAGCCACTTCCATGGTGAATTTTGCTGCTACAAATATTCTTCATGTGAAACATCCGTTCTCACATCAATGATGGAATCCTTGGTTCCACTTTCGCCAGTATTTTTTTCCTCTTGCCTCAAATGCTTGGATGATTAGTTGGATGCGATGTCCAACATTGGAAAAAAACATGTCCCCTCTTCTAGCAATGTCTGCAATTCTTATGCACCTTCTTTGCAAGTTTCCTTTGCCTCAACTGCTTCCTATATGCCTTCATCCTCTTCCAGCTTCTCGAAACATCATGGTTAAACAAACCACAATATGCACAACAACTCTTTCTTCCTTTCACGCATGCATAATTGTCATGCCTTGTGGTAACATAATCAACTTGACTATGGGAAGAATTATACCTCAAATGCTGCTTTTCATGTCCATCTTTTTTGCCTTCTTGAGGAGATGAACCTGTAGAGGCTCCAAATTTCTCTTGAAGACTAACATCATCATTCTTTTCTTGACAATTGTCGGAACTCTCATACTTGCCATAAGCTACATGTCTACAGTTTTCTTGTTGCAACATAGGCTTCAAAAAATGGAAATCAACTTGAAAACAAACTTGACATGTTTGTAGTTTAGAACTTGGATCAAAAGTTATCTTTGAAGTGGCCTCACATGCCTTCATGGCTTTGGAGTCTTCGCCATTAGATTGCACATAACTAAGACCAAACTTCTTAGCTCTTTCCTCAACCAAAATAGGATCAATCATTCCTTTTGCATGTTTTCCTAAACCCTTGCATTCATAGCCCATTTTAAACATTATCTTGGACCCTATACCTCTAGTGTGCTTTTCAAATGAACCAACACATCTTTCTAAAGAGGAAACTGAAGACAAACTTGAGTGAATTACCTCTGCTTCACGCATGTTATTAGTTAAGGCCTCTTGGGCTTGATGAATCTTCATCTCCATCTCATGCATTCTTTGGAGAATTTCTTCTTTCTCTTGCTTCATAGCAAACAATTTCTCACGAAGTCTAGTTCTTTCTCTTCTATCTTCAAACAAAATTTGCACCATGTTCTTCATCCTGAAGAAGTCTCGCTTCATGTCTTCATCAAAGAATATTGTGAAGGAGGATGATTTGAAACCCTCACTTGAGGAAGTTTTCATATTATGAAAATGAAAAAAATAACTTCAAAAAAATTCACAAAGCTTTCAAAAACAATTTGACAAAGCTTCTGAAAAAAATGGTTGTAAAGTCAAGCTCTTCTTCAAGCATCCTTTTGCAAACAAACCCTTTTGTGCTTCAAGGATTTCCTTGAGGTCCTTTGGGTAAGGAAGATGCCTTCAGCCCTTATTTCTTATTTTCCTCTTCTGGAATTAGCTAAGAGTAGCCTTCCCTTCACCTCTAGCAAAATCAAAATTGTAAGCAACAACCAGTTTGCAAATAGTCAAATTCTTTAACTGTTAAAACACCTTTCAAGTAAACAAGCAAGATATTTCTTTGTCAATCAATCAACCAAGTGCTATGATACCAACCTGATCTAAAAATGGGTTGGATAACTTGTTATTATTTTCAAGAATCTCCCACTTAGTTAAACAAATAAAATATCTAGCTTGTATTTGACAATTTGGGGAAAATATTCTTGAAAAAGGTGTATGATTTTTAATTGTTGAAGTGTCCTAAGTCCATTTGATTTTGATGAAATTAAACACGTGTAAAAACAATATAATGCAACAATAAAAAATCCAAAGATAACAGTAAAATTAATCTAGGAGTTCACCAAAATATCATGGGCTACGTCTCCTTGAGCTTTTGTCATCTTCACTTGGTTCTTTGGGATTATAGGAAAGTTTCTTTTAAAAGTTCCACACTTAACTTCAATGGTTACTGAACTGAACCAAAGGTCTTAAAATACCATCTATATCCCTGTCATGGTTGTCATCACTCTGCAAACAAATCTAGGCTCCCTTAGACTTGATTCCTTCTGTCGATCCACTGAGCTACATTGAGCTTCTCCATGGAACTAACCCCTTCAGAATTATTTTAATGTCCTTGAAACATAATATAATGTCTCAAAACGAGCACTGCATCCCCAATCTAGGCCTTCCTATGATGGTTTTCCCTAGGCTGCCCAAAAATTCCCTTCAACTTCCTGAGCTCTAGAAGTATTCAAATGGCTCTGAAAATCCATTCATTGGATTTATAATTCAAAAATTAGTCAGGATATACTATTTCTTCACAGAAAATGGCCTCTGGCTACTCCGCTTTTGCCTCCAACACCTATTGGCACGCCCTAGCACTTGGGCCACTGAAAACTTCTCTGATGGGTTATCAACCTATATAAGTCATAAAAAGCTTCTGCAACCTACATCAGTGGATTTAGACTACTGATTACAGTCATAAATGACTATTGGTTTGCTGCATAAGGCCTGTAGCTACCCTGCCTAGGCCCTGAATTGCTGCTGGCAAAAGCTGGCACTGATGGCCCCTGGAACTTTACTAAAGTATATAGACCTTAAAAATACCTCTAAATGCTCTAAAAACCACACCATTAGTTCCAAAACATCTGAAACATCCAAAATTGACTATTGTATTTCTGAATAAGGCCTATAGCTCCCCTGGCTAGGCCTCAAACTGTTGCTGCCTCTTGGTGGCCCCTTGAATTTGGCTGAAGAAAATACCTGCTCAAAGTCCTCTGATGGCTCTATAGCCCTCTCCAACAGCTCTAAAATTTCCAAGATAGTTTAAATTGACTATTGACACTCCAAAATTTGGCAAATATAGCTCAAGATAGAGCCAACACAAGATTTGTCCAGTGACACCCAAAAAAGCTCCACTAATTGTGGAGAACTGGACTTAACTCTAGTTAAGTTGGAAAATTCCGCCAAAATTGGTGGGCATGCCAATTAAACTTCCTGGATAACCGCAACATTAAACTTCACCTTTGCATGTGACAACTGTAACTGTTGGCGGAGGTTTCGTGGTTGGGGTTAAGGTTTAATGCGACGGTTTAAAGGTTCACGTTCACATGCCTCCACCATACCGCGTGGTCTATCCAAAATCTGTAGTTTTCCGCCACGGTTTTCACTCTACTCATTCACATGCTAACAGTCAACTCTTCTGACGCGGTTAACATGCCGTGGTTTAAAACTTTATTTTTAAATTTAAACCATAAAACATAAATGTAAATGCGGATTTAACGTTTGTGTTTTAAATTTGCATTTTAATGATAATATAATAATTAAATATATATTAATATCGATTATATATTATATATTATAATATATAATATGTTTTTTTTTTAACATATAATATATTATTTTACATAATATATAAATATATATAAAATTAAATCATAAAATAAAATACAAAAAATACAATTCCACCGCATTAAGAAAAAAAAAATCACTTGCACCCCAAAACTGAGAATTTGACCCTAGGAGGTCACTGAAAATTTTTCACCTTCACACCTCAGCACTGGCAAGCCTCATCACGATGCTTGGCACAATGTTATTGGGCGAAACTCGAGAATATTTCAGTTTACTGTACTTTTCAAACTGCGATAAATTCTTCATATGGTTTCGATTTTTTCGAACCATTTGCAGTGTCAGAATTAGGAAGATGAGATCTATCCAGTCGCTCAGGTTCAACACACTTAAGAGCGCTTTTAATTTTGAGCTATCACTTAGGTCCATGATCCAGTTCTGATTAGTATGCCACTGGATTTCTCCACCTACACTAGGAGGAAATTTCCTGTCTCATAGTCTCTCAGGATTTGTTGCAATCCACACTGGATCACTAGGCCCTAAAACGAGACTCTACTCTCCATGATTTATTGTATATCCCATATCAAGATTCCTATTCCTGATGGAGAGCACCCACCTCTATGATTTACCACAATCCACACCAGATCATTAAGCCCTAACTGAGTCAACACACTATCCATATTTTCCACAACCCACAATCCAGTTTAGGGGTTAATAGGTCATGTGTTATTTCATTCAGAGATCCACGTCACTCATCTTTGAATCCATCCAGAAATCTAACTAAAAAAAAACATGAGAACCCCATCACACCATGACTATCTAGAAATGGAAAGGATAGGTTTAAAACATTATCACACCTTGAAAAATACATGCCATGACAGTAAAGAATCACATGCAATACCATATATGCCAAATATAGCAAGGAAATCACACATGCAAATCAATACTTGCAAAGAATCCTATTGTAGCTACTTGGTCCTACTCTTCCTTGCTTTCTCCTTCCTTCTTACCTTCTTTTCCTTTCTTGATCCAATGCCAAAGTGATCCAAGTAAACTCTACATTTCCAAGGGTGAGAGAGAGAGAGAATAATGAGAGAACTCCAAAACTAAACAGACAAAAGGTTGAGAAGAATATTTTAAATTGATCCTGATAAGCCTTTCTATTAATGAGGTCTCTATTTTCTTCATTTTCCATTATTTTCCTTCATTTTCCTCCTCACATGCAACCTGTGACCTTTCATCTTATTTTTCTCCTAATTTCCTTTATTTTCATAAATAAAATGCCAATACTGCCTCTTTGCCTTTTTGAAGCCTATTCCATTGCATTTTCTAATTTAATTTAGCTATAATAACTGAAATGAACACCCACTAGGATTTTTTCCCAACATTCAACTTGTCATATGTGTCCCATCAACTGTGGTTATTATTTTTCCTTTATTAACTTTTATTACATGGAATTTTCACCAAGGTTGTTACAGAACCCTCCCCCTTGGGGGAACACCTTCCATGGTGTTCAATGACACCTATAACCAACAATAATGTTGATATAAAAACATATTTCCCATGGAGCTTAATAACTTAGCTCGTTGCAGTATTTACAATGATCAACCCGCTGAAAAAAATGACAACCATACCATTTATTGGAGCTTTATAACACAACTCATTACGATATTTAAAATAAAAACCACATATAAAACCTAGGGAGATTTATAAATCCATATCAGTACAATATTTACAATATTATACATATATACACATATTCACATTTTCTCAACCAGAAAATAAAAGGATACGATGTCTTCATTCACAACAAGGGAATCTATAGGCTCACACCTCCCCCTCGAGGTAATACCAGGATTCACCTCCTTTCCATGAAGTCCAGAATCCACTACCAAAGTTAAAATTTTCATCCAATGCCCAATGCTACAATCTCGCGCTTCTGTCCTCTTAGTGAATAGTTACCGACTCATTGTTCTAGGGCACACTCCCAATGTGCATCTCATTTCATTTGGAAATAATAATGACCAAAACAAATCCATCCTCGAAATTACCTTCTATGATACACAATCCCTTGGGAAATATGGTCATCCCCTTTTATGCAGTCACTCACCTTCCAAGTTCCCTAACATCCCCTATCGCAGTGATCCATCCCTTTGCAAGGCTTCCTCGCATCAGAAGTTCAAACAAAAAAGGCATATAAGTACATAAAAACCATCATACCAGTCATAACATGCTCATGGAAATCAATGGAAACTATTGGGTACTGGTGTCCCATAATGACCATGCTCCTAAAGTGCTTTACCAACATACTGATACCTGTTTCATCCTTTTGTTTTTTCTTCTAATGCTTGCAATCAGTTTCAACCACCCAAGAGGGAATTTCCATGGTTCCTGTTCCAAGAACATAACTACCATTAGATTGAAAATAAATTTAAATAAATTCATATTATACATCATTGGTAGCTCGTCAATAAGGTATACTTGCAATTCTATTCACTTCCTGTTACAACAAGTCAAACTAGTTGTTTGATCAAATCATCATGTATAAACATATCACATCTGATTAGCTCAAAATGTAACCATCATAAATTAAAATCATGAATCACATGAAATCACCATAAACCATAATCATAAATCACATGTAACCATCATAATTTAGAATCACAGATCACATGCATAATAAAACTGAAAAAAAATACTGATACTTATCCTTCATTTGTCCTTAATACTTCCTTTAGTATTTCTGTACACACATTGGATCGTTTCCCACCTGAAAGCACCCACTGCCTTCTCTTTAACCACATACACATAGTGTGAATCACAACACGTACACCCACATATCACATACACCACCATACAATACACACACCCACACTGGAATATGACACATACACCTACACCCGATGTACAATAAAACAAAACACATACACCTACATCCGGTGCACAATACATACACCTACATCTAGTGTAAAACACAACACAATACATATACATATACATAGTACAACACAACAAATACACAAGTCACGATACCACAACTACACCATGCACATACATAGTACTGCATGCATACAACAAAACATGTACGACATGCATAAAATACCACATGTATACCAATACAATATGCACAACATGTACACAATACCACCTGTACACAACACTACCTACACAATGTGTGCACAACATCACACATACACGACACCACTTGCCCAACGTGTACACAACACCAAATGTACACCGCACCACATGTACAATGTGTACAAAATACCACATGTACACAACACCACATGCACGACATGTACACAACGCCACATGAATGGCATGTATACGAAATCACCTACACACAACATGTACACAACACCACGTGCACACACCTTCACGTGTAGAATCATGCACACAACACCATATGTACATACCACTACATATACACATGTACATAGCACCATACATACACAACACTGCATATCCAACATGTGCATAGTACAGTATGTACACATCACCGCACATACAACATTTACATAGCACCATCTATACCTAACACTGTATATGAAATATACACATAACATCATATATACAACATACATACAACATCATAGGTACACAATACTACATATGTTACATGTACACATCACCATAGGTGAAATCAATAAATATACAACGTGTGCAACATATATATAATGTTATTACTACACATCCACAGACCACACACTGACTCCACAAATAAACCTTTATTCTAGTGTCTTCCCACTTGTTATCACTAAAGTGGGACTAATTGAGTTGTTCAACAGTCAATTTTATGTAACTATTTCAAACCACTTGGGGTTGGAAGTTAGCCCTTCCAACCAGAGAGGGCTCTCTCAAGAAAAAGGTAAGATATTCAAGAAACAAGCTTATAATGAAGATGGCTAACTTTTATATGTGATTTAGATGATTTTTGCATGTGGAAGATGAGTGAGTGCTACCATTGGGCATGAAGTCAGCATGAAAATTCAATTACAAATAAGTATCATTCATAGAAACTGAGACACATAAGCTTTTACAAAATAACTCTGTCAGCTAACATAATATATAAAGGAAGTTGGAGCATAAGATTTTATGAATTCCAAGTAATCATGTATAAGCGAGATAAATCAATATTCAAAAGATAAATGGACAAAAGCACATAAAATATCAATCAAAATCTCAAGTTTGAACAAAACACTTCTACAATTCTGTATTAACTGAATGAAAACAAATTACATAGTAGCTCTCGCCATTTACATCCATTAACCCCATCTAATTCTAAAATCTCACTATTTATAGAGTGAAATCTCTTTTACATAGGTCTTCCACCTGGGATAGACTCTTGAACCTGATCTAGAGATCTAATCCAAAAAGGATTCCATTACATTGATAAAAAAAAGAGATATTCTATTTGAAAGAGTTTGTAGTAAAAAATGACTCTATCACTATTAATTCATCAACAAGAACTTTTAATAATCCATGCTAATGATGGCTATCAAACCAAACAACCATTTTTAGGTTGAAAACTATCATACTAGATTTCAGGTCCTGATATACCGAATTTAATGATGAGTTGTCCATTGCTAAGGTGGAAAAAGTGATGTGTTGTCAGCCATGTCAATCTTGTGAAGTGTATTGTTGAGTTGTCTTCATCAACAGATGTCCCAATGACACTTCATAATCTATTTTTATGACTCATCTCCTTCCTGAAATGCATTGAATTCATCAAAAAGACCAAAACTTTAGAATGCTGGAAAAACAAAGTATTTAGGCAAGTTCGTAGCGTAGTTTTCGTAGCATCTTCATAACACCACCTTATCCAAATTTTTTGACTCTTCTACCTATGAGCGGATCTTCATTGGGTTTAATAAGGTAAACACATGCCTCTATTTTCCCCTGACATGATTTTTTTTGGGAATTTTTTCCTCAAAAAATTCTATAGTGAGTTTGTAGCGAAAACACAGCTTCAAGCCTCGAGCTTGCTACGAACTTACCTATTTTCACCAAGTTTCACAATTTTTCTTTGTAACTCCAAAAACATGCCTGCAGCCATTTAAATGACTTGATATAATATCTTAAGACAAAAAGTAGCTGAAAAGGGTGTTTCTTACCATCTCTCATGCAACAAGAAGGTCATATTCCATCACAATCATCTTTAGACCTTTTTTCTTCAACTCTCCTTGCACCATCTCCATTTGTATTTCCAATTATTTGACTTGGATTTGTAACTTCCTTATTTATGATTGAAACCACTTGTTCCTCCTAAAGATATGTTTCATAATTTTTTGTAGAGGAAGTTTCCTCTTTAACATATTCCTTGACCCCTCTGCAACCTCATCATAAAAATATATCTGTTTTTTCACTTATTTTTAAAATTCCATGAGCTCCTCCCTCTCTTGTTTGAAGTTTGCTAACTCTAGCTTAGTTTCCAAAATCTCTTCTCTAGCTTCCTTAAGCTGCTCTTTTAAGAGCTCTAGTTCAGATTTTTCTTGAAATTTTTCCTTGCCCTTTCTTGCATTTCTCACCTATGCCTCTATTGGAGATAACTCAATTATTTCTTCCCTTGCTAGTTGTTTCTCCTTTTCTAGTTCCTTATGTAGCTTCTAAGGTTTTTATCCCTTTGATAACTATTACCTAATGAGTGGCTTCCTAGGTTTAAAAATCAAACCCGAGTCTTCTTTGGAAAATTATAGTTTCTTAGCTTTAAGACTATTTTTCTTGGTTTTTTCTCCCTTAACATCTATAGGCTTCACAACAAGAGATTCCTCATTTTCAATTTCCTGCGAGATATCTTCTAGCTTTCCTTTTCCTTCTGTCTAAATTCGAGTGATCCTTCTGTGGGTTCTTATGTCAGTTTTGACTTTACTTCTAGTAGAGTTTTTTTTAGGCACTGCTGTCTCTTGCAATTTCTCGATTTCTACCTCCATAGGCTCCACCATGGGATGCACCTCTATCTCCACTTCCACCTCATGTTCAACCTCTGTTTTAGCCCTCGAATCATTATATTTATTTGGAGTATTTTCCTTTGATCTAGGTGTCTTTCTAGGAGTGAGGACATAAACCTCATACGCACTCAAGAACAGAAAAGTGGACCAATTCCTGTTTAACTTATTTAAGTCCCCCATAACTAACAATTTTATCAAACCATGGTGAAAACTAGAAGGGTCATTTCTTTCATGTTTAGCTTGAACCTTATCAACCATTTTTCCTAAACTCCTAAATAGAAAAAATTGTAAATCCAGAGGTTGTTTACCTATGAAATGAAGGAAAAATTTGAAGTGGTATTGGTAGATCATGTGAAATATACCTTCACAAGTGAATTATTTCAAACACAACATTGATCAACTCCTTCTTTGTCACCTGCATAATTCTTTTGAGACAACAAGAAACTCTCGTGACATAGGTAACACCTAGCCTAAGACAACTACAAGACAAAATTCAAGACTCTAGACTACCAGAAAAAGTGTTCAAACAACTTACAAGGATGAAGGTGAGGTTCTACTTTTCGAATTAGGGATCATATTAAATTAGGAAAGAGGAAATGAGTGGGAAAAACAAAATTATGTGAGGAATAATGATTACCATGCATGCACATGAAATATGATGACACATAACATAATAGTACCGTGATGACCAAGAGTGCACTGACCATTGAAATCATGAGAAGACACAACATATCCCACCGTTAGCAGAAAAAATAGATTTCATAGAGTTTCCAGTACTCGGGAGGGAAAATTCTCTATGAAACTGTCAGGCACTTCTGTAGTGAAATCAAACTGTTTTACATTGACTATGCTACAGAATTAAGAAAAAATTTCCAAGTGTCACAAAATTACATTTATTACCCATGCAATCATTTTTTTTTTGAATTTACCTTTATAAGACCTTTATTGCATGACTAGTGACTATTAAGACCCCTTAAACTATGTAAAAATTTTGAATTTTAATGAACTTCATGACCTTATTTTCATCCAAATGATCCAAGCTAGCTTACCTAAGACCAAACTTGAAAAACATATACAAACCTAGTTGATATCAAGGATAACATCACTATCCATGCTTATACTAGCATGCCGCAAATCATGTTGTTTTCATTCCGCTGATGTACCCATAAACATTACCTTTCATAAAATAGACATATGCATAGTATAATCACATAATATCAATTCATACCCACATGATATTAACTTTGTAGATCTATCAGGGTTATTCTTCTCACTTGATTCCTCATAAGAAAATAAAATCTTGATGCCATTCACCTACATAAGCAATCATTCCTCCACAAGAATGATTGTTGGTGACCCTATCAGACAACGAAATACATACACATATATAGACATATAAACATTAGCATAAAACAATCGTTACCTCTGACGAACCTATAAGACAATTGCATGCATACATGCATATATAAACATCAACATAAATAAGCCATGATCCCGTCAGAAAAAGAGATACTTCTATGCATATATACATATATCAACATTATCATAATCATGATCAAAACATAATTACCAGACATCATAAGGTCAAGGTTAAGATAACTTCCTTTATCTGCACACAATATGCACCACGTTGAGAACCACAGTTCCCAACTTATCCAAGGCATCTAATGACTCAAATACCTTTACTTAACCTTACCTGATTACCTTTCTCGTGATTTCTTTTCCATCACCCATTTATCCCAATGAAACCCACCTATCCAACCGAATATCATATTCTTACCTTCAATTTCCATTTACTCATGCACCGTGCTTCATTTGGGCCTTGCATTACCTGTTGGGTACCACAAAACTCTCCCTGAGCTCCATTAACTTTCCTCTTTCCCAAAAAATTCCCAAGACTCTCAAAACGTAAAAGGAAATAACAAGATCAAGAAAGAAGAAGACCACGAAAAAATAAATAAATATGACACCTAAAAAAAGTGTTATGATCATGCACCAAACATAAATAAAACTACAAATCAAGAACAAAAAAATTCTCAAAAGACCAAAATTGCAAGATTGGTAAAAAAAATTCTGACTCAATCCCCATGGTTCCCAGTGCTTCCAAAGGAAAACCCATCTTGAACCTTCTCCAATATTTCATGGAAGTCTCTTTTTCCATGCAATCCCCTACATCATATTGCCATAAACACATATTTGTTAGTGTATAATATAAACAAACAATATACAATTTACCTTCCCTTGTTATGCCAGACAGACTTCCTTGTATCTAAACACATACATATATCATCTCTGAAGGGACTCCAATCCCTTAACAAATCCAACCATAACTAGAAAAAAACTTTTATACCTTTCAAATACATGTTCATAAATATAACACTTATCCACATAATTATAGAAAAAATAAATTTTAAGAAGACTTCCTGTATGCAAAGCACTCATTTTCTTCGAATTAGGGTTTCCAAACATAGCCAAAGGAATTCTTACCCAATTCCATTCTATTACCTGTTACCTTGTTGCAATTGAGTCTTTATTGTGTGCTATCATAACACCTGACTATTAGTTATATAAGAAGATCAAATATTACTTTGCCATGCTAATACCAAGCATGTTTCCCTGCAACTACTCACACATGTCAATCACATGTTTCAAATATAAATAAAACATATATAATAATTTGAAATCAACCTTTACCAAGACTAACAAACATATCATAGTAAAATCACACTCATAAGTCATAATAATACAACTAGCATCCAGTTATACTGATGTACATATCAACTATCTCAACACTTTGTGTATTAGTACAATCATCTTAAAACAAGATCATTTCTTCATGTAACATTACAGAAACATACTCATATTATGTGATTAATCAAACATTCAATGAATTGTAAATGTACTAGGTTAGATCAATCAACTAGACGTAATAATATACACCAAACATTCAAACACCAAATAGATGACAGAATCAAATAGTCAAGCACAAAGTAGACGACATAAACAAACTCATACCTTAATATATCTCAGGGGAGGCTATCTTGTCTGCAAAATCGATCTAATTAGCACAATATAACTTCACAACATATCAACTCAATCATAAATAAGGTCATGATATCGATAATAGTAACTAGCTAACATGTTCCCCTCATATGTTCGTAAACAATTATCATTCATGCATAACAATCACATCTACACAGTAGGTATAAATTGGTACGACAAAGTATCACAAATATGTCAGCTCATACCTAAATATTTTAACCATAAACATTTGCATAGACCAATCTAGATTAACATGATACATATAACCTCAATATCTTAATGAAATAACCCTAATCATCAAGTTAACTAACACATAAGAACAAAAATTTAACATATAACATACTCATCAATAACATATAACATAATCTTCAAGTTAACTAATGTAAAACACAACAACAATGCATATACAGACACATTACTATCATTCATGACTATTCAACACACATGGATATGACCAGACTGATTCACTAACATCTACCATGAATGTAACCACAACAACAATAAAATGAAAAATATGCATATAACAATCCATTAACTAACATACCTGTGTGAAAAACATACAATACATGTATGATGATCTGCTCTTACCCCAAAGTCTTGTGTTGCAAATTAATTTTGATTATCTGCATCTCCTGCTCTATCTCAACCAACACATCAACATCCTAAGATATTAACAACATCATGATGGCATAAAATTCCTACAATGAACTCATGGACATTAACATCTATAACCATGATAATGCACACATAACAACATATAGACACTGACATGCATAAAAAATGCATAACTAATATACACTCATGACGATCACATCCAACAACAACACCATAAAATTTCACATGGTGACACCACTGCAAATATGACCAATGTCATGCATATGCAACAAGCACATAAACCACAAGGATAAGGAACACATGTGAAATCAACATGTATGCATGAAAAACACATTCACCTGAGGAGAGGGCAACCACGCTCTAATACCACTCTGTAACACCCTCCTCCCATATCTACCCAAGTAACCGACCATTCTGGGTAAAAATGTGACGAGATGCTACTCTGATTTGATTCAACCTCATAGATGACCTTAAGGAAGTGGAATCGATGAAAACACATCACAAAAACCTTCCACATGAGAAAAATGATTCCTAGGAGCCATCCCAACCACTCAGGTAACCAACCCCTAGAACCCATTGAGTTTTTAGACCATTAAACCCCCGAATGTTCCCTTGTTATGGGAAAGAGTGCATCTGGGAGGCTCTAGACCCTCCCACTGTATGGCATGCATGCGTTCACAAACATTTTCCCGCAGACCTGTGCCAGTGTCCTCCAGATTTTAGCCACTTTTTAAGGCCCAAAGCATAGGTCACTGCCCAAAACTGAATGAAAAGTTTAGAAATGAATTATAACAACAGAAAATGATAAATTTGCAAAAAAAAATTAGAAGGAATATACTGGAACCGTACTATGCATGACAGAAATTTCGTCAAACATGTTATAAATATGTAATCTATAGGTTTAAAGAACATATATGAGTATAGGGGTCACATACTTATCTGAGAATCACCAAGAAGAATTGTCCCCTTACATAATTAGTTGCATTATCATCTATTAGATCATAGATACATTGTTCCTTAATTTATAGGCCAAAATAATAAAAATGCAATAAAAATATTTAACATGATATCCACCATATCAATATGTCAAAACAAGCATGGATGTCACCAGATTTCTCCACCTACACCGTGAGGAATTTTCCTGTCTCCTATTCTATCAATATTTACTGAAATTCACACGGGATCCCTATGCCCTAAACTGAGACTCCAATCTCCAAGCTTTACTGTATTTCCCATCAAGGATTCCTGTGCCTGATGGAGAGCACACACCTTTAGGCTTACCGCAATCCACACTAGATCACAAGGGCCTAACCAAGGCAACAAACAATCTGGACTTACCACAACCCACACTGTGGTTCAGGGATTACTATCCCATGTGTTCTTTCATTCATATATCCACCTCACTCAACTTTGAATCCATCCAAAAATCCAACTAAACCAAAACATGAGAACCCCATCATACCATGGCTATCCAAAATGGAAACGCTAGGTTTAAAACACCGTCACACATGGAAAAAACCCATGTCATGACAACAAATAACTACATGCAATACCATGCATGCAAAATATAGCAAGGAAATCACACATGCAAATTGATACATGTGAAGAATATTGTTGTAGTTTATTTATCCTTCTCTTTCTTGCTTTATACTTCCTTCCTCTTGCCTTCTTTACCTTTATTGATCCAATTCCAAGGTGCTCAAACAAAAATCCAAGTGTCAAAGAGAGAGAGAGAGAGAGAGTAATGAGAGAGCTCAAAAACTAAACTGAGAAAAGGTTGAGCAAAAGCTTGTCAACTGGTCCTCAAAACATTTTTATTAGTGATGCCTCTATTTTATTCATTTTCCATTATTCTCCTTCATTTTCCTCCTCACATGCAAACTGCGACCTTTCATCTTCCCTTTCTCCTAGTTTCCATTATTTTCATAAATAAAATGCCAATAATTCCTCTTTTCCTTTCCAAATCCTCTGCCATTTCATATGCCAATTTCCTTTAGCCATAATAACAGAAATTAACACCCACTAGGATGTTTTGCCCAGTATTCAACTTGGAATACCTGTCCCATCAACCATGGTTATTATTTTTCCTTTATTAACTTTTATTACATGGAATATTCACTAGGGTTGTTACATACACTCTCCATAATAAAGGCTTGGTTGCCCATGTTAACTAAAATTAAAATTAAACTAAGAAACTATATTAATCTAAAGAAAATATATGATTTTTCTAATTATTTACAAAATATCAGCACACAATCCGTTGGTATGCTATGATTAGTTTGAAAAACATAAATCAAAGGATTTAAATGAACATAATAACAAGTGAAATATCATGTGATTTAACATCCTCATTGGAATTTGAGTCCAGAAACTCAAATAAATAAGTTTTGAGAATTCATCCTATTCAAACATTTTTTTTGATATTTTCTGAAATATGTATATGCATGCATTACCTCAAGGAAATTAATAATAAATTCTATCTCACAAATGAGAGCAATAAAATCCTATGTTTGAATATCAAATTCGAACGATCAAAAAATAATTAATAAATTAACAAATTTTCAACTCATGACAATAAAATGATGTAGAATGTAACATGTCATCTGAAATTTTAAACAAAATAATCAAATATTAATTCAGAATTCAATAGCGCAAGTTATATAGAAATACCAGCGGAATCCATTAAGTAATTAAAATTATGTCCTCACAAAAATCTCATAGCTCATCACACATTAAAATTGAACATGGTCTTAAAAAAAGTTGATACATCAAAACTGATTCAAAAATACAATTTTATAGTCTTCACCATTTATCGACCCTTTACCAATGAAAAAAGGTATATAAATACTATAAAGAATATAAGATAAGTTTCGAAAAAATAAAATCAACGGATTTTATGAAAGTAAATTATTTATTATAAAAATATAAACTATATCCTTGTTCAATTGATATTTTCCTGAGAAGTAGGCAACCTTTCCTCATATTTAGAATCTTTGTAGTTGATATTGAGAAATAGGTGGGTTGCATGAACTTTGATATGCTTTTTCCATTGTGAATATACCTGAAAACTGCAAAAAAAATGAATGGAAGGAAACTGATTAATACCAATTTTGTAGCTAGAAATCAATCTTTGGACCTTTTTCTTTCTTTTCTAATGATTTCCAATTTGGGAATAAGCTTGATTTGTTCGAAAGATAATTTTATAAATTTTAGGAATTTTTTTTTTTCCATACTTTAATCCTTTTCATTTCTATCGAGTCCTTGGTAACAAGATCTTCTCTAGGCTTGATCTAATTCTCCTGGAACAATTTCCTTCAGCGGCTTCGAACCTGGAAGGTCAAATTATTCTATAAAGTTTGTCTCTTTCTCCTAGATTGTCAAACATTGTCCTTGTCATGTTTGTATCCATGTTCTGATTTCTTTGGCTTCATATTCCCTGCGGATCAATGATGCAAGCATCAATCTCATATCTGTCTTTGAAACTTTTTGGAATCTCATCAAATTGAAATTCCTTTTCCCAATCAAGAATAGACTGAATTTTTTTTTTAATAGATTTGTATTCTTCTATTAGTAAATCAATCCTTTCATTTATGTTTATAATTTATTGATAAAATTTTGAGATTTTATCCATGTTTTTATAGAAATTTGATTGATTTTTCCTTAAAATTAAACAAATTTGTAAACCTCTCTCTAAAAACTTTGAGGCTCTATGTGGATTCTTAACTATAATTAAGTTGACTCTGAAGAGATTTGATTTCCATTTTAATGTTGTTGTCATAATCTTTGAATTTCTATCAACTTCTTCCTTCCATATACAAGTTTTCTCTTCATGCATTTTTCTTAACTCCTAAATGTGATGTTCATGTTTTGAATTTACCTCTTTCAATTATTTTTTAAACTTCTTCTCTACATTCTCCCTTTCTATAGTGAATCCTTGAATTAGAGTTTCAGATTACTTCTGCCAATTCTCTTCATTAAGCAAGTCACTTCTCTCCAAATGTTTCTCTAAAATTTTATTTTTTTGGAGACTGTTATGATATGCGGTTGCAAGCTCATTCAAATGATATTGGTTGTAGTTAACAAAAGACCCCAAGGCCTGAGAGGATTATTGGGATTTTTTTTTCACATCTCCTTGTTCCTTCTTGCTGAATTCAAACATAGTCTCTAAAGAATCATGTTTTCTTGTATTTGTTCTTCTTACCGCTGATTTCATTTGAGAATTGAAATAATTATCTGTTATAGAAGGAATTGTATCTGGAACTTCCTCTAACTCAGAAAATGGTTCGAACATAAATTATTCCCCACGAATCTTGGTAGAAATGGGTGTTAGAGAGGTCTTACAAGATGTAGTTGAAATAGTACCTATCTTTTTATGAGATTCCATTGTCTCCTTATTCTTGTCGGTTGCGGTTTCACCAGATATTTTCTTCTCTTTCTCCTCATCAACTTCCATTTCATCGCCTGCTCTAGTTTCTATTTTTTTCTGCTCTGTTTCCTTAAGGTAATTAATCCAAATAATTTATTGTTCAGTTGTTCATTCCTTTTATGTTACTACATTGTCCTTCTTCTCTTTTAGAATTTCCATCGTTGTGACCTCTACTTCCTTACCTGTGACAACAACATCTTCTACTTTTTCAATTTCAACCTTTTATTCGTTTTGAGAGACAACATAAGGATCTGACATGATCTAGTTGAAATTAAATTGAAATAATTCATAAGATTTTAATTCTTCAAAAGAAATGTTCAGACAAAGACCTTTTTCTTTTAAGAAAATTTCAAACAAAATTTCTCTAAACTTTTGTAGTTGGTCTCTTGTTTCAATGTCTAAGATTTTTCCTTTTTAAATAGCCTATTGGAACTCATCAATACCTATGAAAATATCATCAAAGGGAGGCTCTTTATGAGTGAATATTTTCATATAACTGACTCTTATATAATGGCTACTAAAAATCCCATTAGGATCATAGTCATACTAAGGTAGAGAATATAACCAAAATCCTTCAAACTCTTCAGCTTCTTTGAATCCATGTCCTTTTTCCCTTATATTTATGTCACTAAAATGAATTGAGAAACCAAGCCAATTTTTTTTCTACAATTTACTTAAATATTTATCTTGGCCATTTAAAACAAATTGATTTGTAGCTTCTCTAAGAGAAATCCTTTTAGGGATGTAACAAGGTAAAATTCGAGGGCCAACCTCACTTCCAAAAACTCTTATATACAAAAATAATTCCTTAACAAACCAATGACCAATGGACTCTAGGCCTTCTTTTAGATTTTGACTAATTTTGGGAGGTGTTTTTCCAAACAGGGTTTCATAGAAAGGAATCAAGAAATAATGGTAAATATCATAAAAATGAAATTTAAAATTTGACTCCCACACGATAGAAGCATAATTTTGGATGGAGAGTTGTTGATTAGATGGGTAATTCCATTTCATGAGTGGGAATGGAACTAAGAAAATGAAAAAATCTATCAGATAGAAGATATATAGAAAATGTGTTTGTATCCAGGGGGATATGCTACTAACAACTTTAAAGAATCTGTGATATTCTGTGACAAAATCTTGGCCCAATTTAGAAATTTCCCCTTATTTAAAATGATATAGATTATTGGAATCCATTTTATTTTACAATGTTCAAGATCTTCTTCCCCATACAATAGATTTTCATTTTGATAAGAAATCTTATGGGTTTCTTGAAAATAGTTGTGGGACACTCCTTGTTTTCTCTAAGATTGAAACCTTCATTTTCTTCCCTTAGCCAATCTTTAATCACTCCATGATAATTATCTCCACATTTCTTGAAGACATTGTTTCTAAAATTCTTAAGGAAATTAATATTAAGGTGGATATCTGGGGGAATGAGCTTATAGATGGCCGATACGACTTCAATTTTCCATGAGGTTATGAAAATATTTTCATGGTTTGATATTGTTCGAGTTGAATTATCATCATGAGAAAATATCCATGAAACCATGTCATAATAAGGAAACATTTTGGCCCTAGATGCTACTTTGTGTAACTTTGTTGCTCTTATTGATTCAAACTAATTGTTCTTTGTTTGAGAAGATCTTGTGTTGCTTACCCATATTTTTTATTGAAAGAAATACAAAATTCCCCCCCATCTCATCGTACCTGCATTTTGTGTTTTGTAACTCGAGTATGAGATGAGGAATGGGTTGAAGCTAACCTCCTCCGGTTGGAGATTCTCTATTTCTTTAAATTTCTCCCTAATATGCTCCGTTTGATATTTCAATGTTGGAAATTTTCCTTTTTTCCCCATTTTATGACATGTGAAAAAAAGAAAACAAACATCAGCGTCTCCTATTTAAAATTTAAAATTGAATTAATAATTACACATAATATCATCTTGCTTACACATAATTTTTGTAACTAATATCATATTTTCTCAATTCAATTTTTTCTCCAAACCACGCTTTATAATAGTGCATGTAGGTGAAATACTCTAAGAAATTATGAAATTTAATTCGAAATCTGAGAAATGCGTGAATTAATTCGTTCATTGTTTTTCAATAGAGAAATCCAATTGTTCCTTTTTTGTGAATCGAGAAAGGATCAGAGAAATTGATTGCTTATTTAATAGAAAAATAAATTAAAGATGAAGCTAAATAATTTAAAAATCTATTTCAAAAAACACACTACACACAAATCAAGAAAAAAAAATTATTCAAATAGTCATATAGTTGGAAGTTCGGATGGTTGGGTGGCTTTGGCTTATTATTTATTTATTTCATCCCAACCCTAAATACACAATAGTCAAGTTTTCTCTTCAAGTCGGGTAGTCGAATCATTGAGAAGCTGGGTAAAGTATTTAGAAAGTTTTTTTTTGTTGGCCTAACTTGCTATTTCGGTGGTCAGATGGTCAGGAATTTTCATAGTTTTATTTAAAAATACTTTTATACGTAAGACCTCTGACCTAAAACTTTTAAATTTTTATCTTTTTTTTTGTTTTTTATGAAAAACAATAAAATTTGTTTAGGTTTTTTTTTAGTTATTATTTATTTTTCTTATTTACAAAACAAAATAAGGTTGTTGTAAACCTAACAACAGATGGCGGCACCTTCGAAGAAGCAATTATCTCTCGCAAATTTAAATTTATAGTTTTAAAATAAAATAAAAGTTTTCATCTTTTTTTCTAAATTATGATCTACCACTGAGATACTTGATAAAGTGTCAACAATGAAAAAAATAAAAATAGAAGTACTAATGAAGAAAATGAAAATTTTATGTAATAATAGTGAAATAATGAATTTATTTGTATTTCTAGAACCTTATAATTCAATCATCATCTGAAATTTTAAACACTAAGTTAATGATTTTAATACTATTAAAGTTTTTCTGCTTTGCGTTATAATCATCTCTTTGAAACTTAAAATTGCTTCAATTTTTGGAAATGCAAATACCCCCTTTAGTTGGATTACAAACACTGACCCATTGCTAGCAAGTGTTAATAGCCCCGGCTGATTTGTCTATTCTTCTTTTAATGTGAAACTTCATGTTTTTCATTTTTTAACTTATGATTGATTTTGAAATTTATCATATATAGCCAAGTGACAAAAAAGGAGTTGTTTTAGAGAGTTTCCTTGAGAGAAAATGCTTCGATGTATTAAAATAAAATCAAACTATGTATTATAGTATTCATCTTCCTTGAGAGAATTTGGTTTATTTCTTTAAATTATGTGAAGATGATGGAGCTCGCATAACATAAAATAGTCAATTAATCATTTTCCATAACATCGAAAGTTTAAGCAAAATCTATCTTAACGTCAATTATTTATGGATTTTTCATATTTTAATAATACTTTGTTCTTATATTCTAGCTTATTTTAAAACATAAGATAATTATGGTAAAAATATGCTTCTTGAAATATGTAATCATAGTTGTAATTCTATAACTAAAGAAATAAATTGAAAGAAACAATATGTATAAAAATTTGAAAAAAAATTATAATAAAAATGATTTTTTTAGGATACCAACATCCTTAGTAAAACATAATATTATATATGTTCTTGAGATATTTTCATTTATGAAAAATAACTTTTCAAAAATTTCCCATTTATTGGAAAATTTTCTACTTGGCCTTCTAATGTTTGAAGAATATAAGTTGACGGACCAAGTTTTGAAAAGATTTGAAAAGGACTAGTCCAAAGATGTTGAAACTTAGAATGTTTGTCTTTCTCTTTGTGGATTTTATACCATTTGAGAACTAGGTCACCAACAAATTAATTATTGGTTACTAAATGTTTATCAAACCATCTTTTGATAATTTAATGATGTTCATGAAACTTAGCTTTTTCTTTTTTTCATTCCTCTTCCAATTTCAACAATGTATATAATCCGACATCCATATCTTTGATTGAATTATTCCCTACAAATTGAGCTAATCGAATAGAAGGTAAGAAAATATTTGTGGAAAAATGGATTCATTACCATATACCAGAAAGTATGGATAATTTCCTAATGCTATTTTAGGAATGATTCTATTAGCCCATAGAGCATTCAATAACTGATTATGCCAATTTCTTTGTTGATTTTGGTCCATATTTTTATGGATATGAATCAGTTTTCTATTTGTAGATTATGCTAGACCATTACCATGAGGGTAATAATTATCAGATAATTTAATTTTAATACCTTTGTCTACACAAATTTAAATCATATTAAGAGAAGAAAAATATGAAGCATTATCAAATACAAAGGATAATGGAAATCCAAACCTTGTGATAATATGGGTTTCTGGGAATGATCATACCTATTCATTGTTGACTTTTTTCAATCAAGTTGATTCTGTCCATCTTGTGAAATAATCGGTAGCTGTGAGAATGTATTTATATAAATTTGAAGAGATTGAATTAATCTCACCAATGATATCTAATCCCCATTGTTCGAATGGTCCTTTGACCTCAACTGGTTGAATAGAAAGAGATGATATTTTTTATTTTCCTACTACTATTTGAAATTATTTACATTTCCTTGCTTATGAAAAATAATCATTGATTAGAGTGGGCCAATAATAGTTTGCTCGTAATATTTTATGTGCAATGGTTTCTCTTCCAAAATTCCCACCAGAAGGTCCATCATGTAACTCCACTAAAAACTTTTTTGCATCAAATTTCTCAAGACATTGTTATAGCATCATTTATCACCATCATATACTTGATGATTTATACATTGGCCTTGGGAAACCCTTCCCTTCAAAATTCGACATATTTCTCAAAAAACAGTTTCTTAAAACCCATACGCGACTCTGCCTAGAATTTTTCGCGTATGCACGCAAGTCCATACATAGGGAATTGCGTATGCCTTTTTAAACATTAAGAATATATATAATTTCGCTATTTTAGAGGCACGGTTTACGGTTGTTCCTGTAACTTAACTACCCCAGCTCGTGGCCTAGCTGTTCTCAACTGCAAAAACTAATTTGAGGGAGTATAAAAGCCCCTCAAGGGAATGGCCTAAGTGAGGAAGAGAGAGATAAATATATATATTATACGTTGTTGGATCCCTATCCAAGTCTGATACATTCCCTCTGCCTCCTACACTTCCCAAATATTTTCAGGAAACCCTTGTTTCCTAGAGATGCTCACTCACCCTATGTGACATCCATTGTGCACTATTCTTGGAAGAAATCTTGAGAGGCTAGGGCTGGATGGATCCAAAGGACGGTATGCTCGAAGGCCATGGTAGATTTTAGGTGATCTCTCCACATTTGTTTACTGTACATGTCATTAAGAACAAAAGTGCCATCTTATTCCTGATGTTTACGTGTCAATAATACTTTATACATGTGTAATGATCTTATATTATTCATTTAATATTGTCTTTATGGGATTATGCATGTTTTTCACTAACATCTAGAACATATATATGTTGTACAACTAGGATTTTGTGTTCGTTCTTTGTTTATTTATAGATTTTAGAGCACAAAGAGTTGTAGGGGGTTTGCACCCCGTGGGATCTACTACAACAAAATGATATCCGGGTAAGGTCTACAACCTGTAGTTTCTAGTTTAAAGCATATAAGTTGGTTAATTGAGTCCTTCTTGTAATGACATGCCCCTGATCTGTGAAGGTTTATCAACCCAAGACATTTAGGGTAATATTTCCCGAAAATAGAAATGGCGACTCCATTGGGGATTACCTCTGAGTAATTCCTAGTTAGGGTTGTTTTGTCTGCCTTGTAGGTTCCTGACAGGTTTTATCACTTTTTGCAGTCTAGTAAGTCTTTTTTCAATCAGATAGAAGACCTGGTCCCTTGATCAGGCTTGACTTTTTTCTTTTTCCTTATCTTTATTTTCATATGCAACTTAGTCTCTGTACATTTGCATATACCTCCTGTATTTTCTAAACAAACCTGCGTATACATGAGTTTCCTTGGTTACAGTTGAGTATACACGCTAGTTGCATATGGAAAAACCATGTATGCCTAGAAAATTTTGAAAATTTGAGTTTTCAGCCTCTGTAGTACTTTATATCTATGGTGAACCATTCTTGTGGTGTCTTTAAGATGTCTGGACTATGTTTATGATGATTTCATATCTATTTCTCTCTTTTTTTTGTGAAAACCTAGCAATTTGGTAAATTTCCTGTTTTGTGTGTTTGAAATTGTGGCTGAAGCACCAAGATCTTTTCCCAAAGTTCTTGGATGTTCTGACCATTCAGAACAGTGAGCCTCTAATTGTTTTCTCTTCTTGGCCCTATGCATTTCTCCACTTGTGGTTCTTGACTTCTTGGCATATCTTGGTTTTATTTACTTCTTGGACTTTCCTTTTTGCGAATTTTGAAGAACCTCTTTTTGTTTTTTGAGTTGTTGTTCACTGAAATATTGTGCTACTGTACTAAATCAATTGTTTGAGTCCTGCTATGAAAGTAACATAGTTGACTTGAGAACTTTGAAGCCTTGTTGAGACTCATTTTGTTTGATTCTAGTTCTTGGGTAGTTTATGCTTGTCTTCTTGAAATATTTTTCTTCCATTATAAGTGAAAAGCCCAAAAAATATTTGTGTTTTTCGTAGCTTTTGCTTTAAGTTTGTTTTTACGGTTTTATCATATCTTTTGAAGCCTTTTCATTGGTTTCCAGTCCTTGGTTCTTGGCTTGATTTTGAAGGAAGTCTTTTTTTGATCTCTCTTTTTATATCAAGTACGTTTTGGCGTTCTCATGCATAAGAGTTCTATTTGGAAGTAGCCTTGTTTTTCTGTCAAAATGTGATTGAACCATTTAGTTTCTAGATACTCTTTTTCGCTTCTTTAAAGTTAGCATCTTAGAATTTGCATATCATTGGTAGTTTTCATTAAGTGCATTTGAACATTTTTAGTCTTTTTCATAGCTTTCTGGATCATGTGAAGTGTGAGTGTTTGAAAAGAAAAAACAAAGTTTTTTCTTTATTAGTTTCATAGAACCCATGTAGAAATCGCTTTTCATCGAAAGGAAATTGTTGCATTTCCATGTAACTATGTTTTCATTGATTTCTTTTGCATCATAAAACACCATTAGTTTTACTTCCGTGTACCCTTGACTTAAGTAACAGCCAATTTAAAACAAGTGATATAATTAAAAGCAACTAGAAGTTTTTGTATCATTTTCATTAATCATACACCAACTAGCTAGGTTGTAGGGCCTTGGATTAGGTGAGTGGAGAGTTAACTCTCCAAGGTTGCTCAAATTGTTAAACATAGAAAGTTTATTAAAGAGCAAAATCCAACACCATTAAGTGGACTGGGAAAGCTCTCCTCCAGAGAGTCAAGCGCAAGGGATAGTGCGGATAGAGAATAGAGATACCCTCTCTCCTATTTGTTGAATCTTTACCTAAGACCGTTCTGCTCGGCTGTCCATAACGATTGGTGCCCTTAGTTTCCTATCCTAGGGAGGACACATGTGACTGCGGGGGGGGGGGGGGGGTACGTTAATTTTTTGAGACAGACGTTGCATCACTTCCATTAGTACTTATGTAGGGTGCCCTCGTGAAACCTGGGGACTTGCACCGGCAAAGGCTACTGTTAGGAGGTTAGCATAATTATTTATGTTACCTTTGCTAGTAGGCCTGCTGTGTAATGATCCTAGACTATTTTTGCAAGGTCCTATTATTTCTCTTTCTTTTATTTTGGTGTCCATTCCTAATCACCCAGAGCGGAAATACTTGAGAGATGTTTGTCTAGTTGTATCTTAGGAACTTTTTAGGGTGTGCTCTTTGATCCTAGATTGGTTAGCTTCTTATAATTTTTTAGTCTAAAATTAATCTCTTAAAGTGGCTGATCGATCACCTCGTTGATCTAGGAGGCTTCGTGGGCTATCTCCTGTGAGTGTCGAGCCTTCTTCAAGAAGGCGTAGGAGTAATTTGGTGGGTGATTTTCACCCGGTGGTTTCGAATGCAGCGAAGAGTGATCCTCCATTGGGGATTGTTGTTTCTGTGGGTGGTTTTGGTGTTAGTGTCAGTATAGAGAGGAGTGCTCCACTCATCTCTAGAATTTTATTTCCAGCAGAAGAAGTTTAAATAGAGGAAGTCCCTCAGCCTACTGAGTCTCTTCCATCTCCTCTTCCTGCTTGTTGTCCTAACGTTCTTCGGTACATCAGGCCCGAGTCTCAAAGACCGGCTAGTCCTTTTCCATCATATCCCTTTATTTTGATGGCCATGACTGGTTTTGGAACATGGTTCCCTAACCTGCGGTTTTGGTATAATTTTGTAATAATCGGTCTTGCGTAGGGGTTTTGGGGTGGGTCAAAGCCCCTAATGTTTTGTAATGGGCTAAGGGGTAGCTCTAGGGTCCAAAAACCATGGCTTGCGAACCATCGAATAGCAAAGGCTATGATGTTATAAATAGATAGATAGTTGGATCTAGTAGAAAAGAAAGACATAAGGTTTATGCTACATGTGAATTGTTAATATTTTTCTTGGTTGTTTTGGGTAAGGACTCCTGCTAGCTGTGTGCATGAAGATCCTCAGTCCTGCTCTGTGCGGACCCCTCTAGGCTGTGTGCGCGGGCTGTGTTTGGGTTGTAAGTAGGTATTTGATGCTAATGTATGCATAATATATTTGAAGTAACTTTGTGCTATCTGAATTAATTGTGTTTACTGTTGAAGTGCATTTGCGATATTTTTTAAGCTGCGAATGTATCTGTGATCTAGAATTGGCTGCGATTATAATGTTCTGTGATGGTATTTTCTGATGTGCACGTGGATGCAAATGTATGGATTAGATACGTTAATGGTAATATATTTGTTATGGTTATGTGATGATTATAATGTTAAAAGAGCTGCGAATAGACTCATTCTGTGTGAAAATAATAAGCTGCAACAAAAATCTACCTTAAATTACCTACTCAATCCCAGGGTGCGGAAACCTGGTTCTAGCACCCTCCCATACTACTTCGGGTGAGACCTTGGCCTGTGGAAGTAGGTCTTTGCCGAAAGGGCCAATAGTATAGGGGTTTGTTGGCAAACCTTAACCTCCGAACCTAGGTCAGGACCCTTCAAGCCAACAAATGGTTTCGTTCCCGGGACCAGGAGCATTTCAAGAGAGAGATTGGGTAATGCCACGAGATCGTTCGAGACCTGAGAAGTTGGAACTTGAAGTTTGGTTTGAAGACAAATTTAGGAATTCTCTGTAAAGGAGAATCGCAACACGAAGCTGACAGTTGAGAAGTGGAAGAACAAGCACATCTTCATTGAAATTTATGAAATTTTCTTTGTAACGTTTGTGCACGATCTTTAGGAGTGGTTAGCTAGGCTCGTAGAATTCCAGACATGTTAAAGGACAATTAGGTTATGCAGTGGACCCTAGAATTGATTCAACAGTTGGAGAAGACTAACAATATGATCACTCGTATGGTAGATCATTGGGTGGATAGCGTGTTGGGAGGGTTTTTAACATAATTTGCAGTCGATTAGTTCGAATCCTATTCTGAGGCAGAGCGGAGGTTCTTCAAAGGTTTTTGGGGTAAGTTCTTGTTAACATTGCCATTTTTAATTAAAATATTACTGTGCGAAAAGGGCGTTCAGTGCAGCCACACCGAATGAATGACCTTTGATCAGAGCGAGAGTACAACATGAAGTGGGAAGTACTACCAAACCAGTCAAGAAGGAGATAGATCCATCTATAGTCCACTAAGAGAATCGGCTGTGCACATAGAAGATATTTCTCCAGCCACACCGCCTTCAAGTCAGCATAAGGGTAAGAACTCCCCCACACCTCTGCCACCACCAGAAGAAGATATGGCCACACGCATGAAGCTACCAACCTTAAAGGGTGTAGGAGATTAAGATATGGTCCGATTTTTTTTTGTAGCTGAATCAATATGGACTGCGCAGAATGTGGCTACTGATGTTGTAAAGAGAGCACATCTATCCCCCGCCTTTTAAGGAAGGGCCCTGGATTGGTATATGGGGTATGTAGGCCATCATGCAGATCCATCTATTCAAGAGATTAAAAAAGCTTTAAAATAACAATTCTGGAAACCTAAGTCCCACTCGTAGCTAGTAACTAACCTAAAAGACTTTAGAAAAGGACCTACTAAGTTTGTATGGGAAGCTGATAAAAGATTAAAGAAGGTTACCGGAGATGGAGAATTTCAGTATGATGATAGGTAGCACAAGGAATGGTTTATCGCTATGCTTCTACCTCACCTGCATATACCTATGGTTTAGCAGGCGATTTATACGCAAGAGAAATCCTTGGAGATTGCTATGAAACTAGAAGCTGTGCCAAGAGACGATTCCCAGTTTGGGGTGCAGCAGATCTAGGGACAACTGGAGGCAATGCATCTTGAAATATAGAATCTACGGAGAGAGAGAGGAAAGGAAGCTAGCCTAGACATATGGTGCATAAGATGCAAGGTGTTCGACCACACCAAGGATTAGGTTCCTCTGCTAGTGGACTACATGCAGGCTGGGGGGCCCAACCCATTGCATCCTAAAGAGGCTGCAAGACTAAGTGGTCTGATGTTATGGTGTGCTAACTGTCGCATATCTGGACTACATGATACCATCCACTTCCCCTGTCTTGGTGCGTATGTTCTAGAATTAAAGCAACAATGGTGCTGATTTTTCTCATCTGTGGGACATGACGAACATAAATGTCGGACCTATGACTTAATGATAGACCAAGGAAACCTATACAGGGTACAGGCTGACCCTTCTTCACCACTATCTCCCTCAAGCAGAGGAGTATCCCCAACAAGAGGCAGGGGATGGGGAAGGGGTGGAGGCACAGGTCAAGGAAGAGGGAAATTGATTTTTTACAACTGTGGAGAAATAGGGCACTTCACAAGGGACTGTCTGAACCCTACACGGAAATACTTCTGATATTGTAGACAATTGGATCACGTGATCGAATATTGCCCAGTACTGATAAAAAAAATGTAGGAAAAACAACAGACACCAATGCAGAATGTGCAGAGGGTTAAGGTTGAACTTCGCGATGAAGGACCCAGTATTAATGTCATAACGCACAACGACATGGCTACTGGGGGAGCTGTTGAGCCCCAAAGATGTCCTTTCCCTTCACCAAATTTCACTTCATTTCCTTTTTCCCTTATCAATTACAGGCTTAAATGGTCAATAGGATCAATTAAAGTCACTTTAGGAATGTATACAATGACTGACTTGCTATATTTTCATGGTTTTGTTGTTGTAGTAATTTTTTACTAGACTCAGCTCCAGAATGCAGCCATTCTGTAGCTAGTGGCCTATTCCGCAACTATCTTCATGTTCTCACAGGTTATAGGTGTCACTTCAAGGATAAACACATATGGTTAAATTCCACAACACTCCCACATCATTTATTGCTCTCTACGAAGTCTGAGCAAGAAGCTACAGGTGGTTATGCACGTGGAAGAGATAAAAGCCAAGAAGTAGATTCCTACTAGGACAGGGACTCTACAGATGTCTCCAACAAAGTACGAGGCTTCCATAAGAGTTCTAATTTGATTTTGATTGAAAAATACACTTGTTCTTGTTTCTTCTCAAGGGTAGTTATGTATTTCTTTTATAAGAATGACTTGGAAGATCGAGAGACAGCTAGCTAGATTGATGTTTTGTTGCTAGATCTCAAAAGACCGTAATACTCTGTTTTTGAAATACTTTTCCTTTAATGAAAGAAGTACTACTTTATTGCAATATCTGAGGCAATATTGAGGAGATTTGTATGCTAATCCGGTGGTAGAGGGCCCCTACTACCCGAGAAGCTTTGTGCACATTGTTTAGATAAGTAACTTTAGCCTTGTTGCATTCCTAGCTTAAGCAATTTTTTGAAATTTGTGTTTTATACTCACTTGCATTGGATGCTACAGCCAGTCTTATTCTTACGAATTGTTCCAAAATATCACTAACATTGAATGAGATATAACTGTAGTATTCTAGGAATTAGTTGCATTTACTGAACTTTACGTTTTTGTGCTCAATTACATCAATTGTTACAGCTAGTCTTGTTCTTACGAATTATTCCAAAATATCACTAACACTGAGTGAGACTTAGCTGTGGTGTTTTAGAGCTTAGTTGCGTTTTTTTGAACTTTATGTTTTTATGCTCATTTACATCACATGTTATAGCCAGTCTTGTTCTATGAATTGTTCCAAAATACCACTAACATTGAATGAGACAGAGCTGTAGTATTTTAGTGATTAGTTGCATTTTAGTTTAGTTGTAAAACTCCAGAGGTTAATGGCACTCTAGTTCAATTCTGTTCACTGTATTTCAAGTTTGAATGATTGCATTCTAGTTCAGTTTTATCCATTGTATTTTTAGTTTTATTAGTCAGTTGTATTCTAGTTGTTAAGTTAGACTTGATGGCCTTCATTATTTACAAACCACTCCTGTTCTTAATTTCTACTAATACATCATCATCATAGGAACAAGAATTGGTAATGTCATTTTGAAGTCTTGACTGTTCTGCAACTTCTCATAATTTAACAAACTGCCTCTTTTCCAAAGCTATTCCAAAATATTTCTAATTCTTGAATGAAGTTTAACAGTTATATTTTGAGTTGTGGAATGGATTAATTTCGGTGTCATAGGTTAATTTAGAGTAGAATTCTTCACTAGGTTGCAGACTATCTTTTTCCAAATGTGTTCCAACAAATTTCTAGACATAGAGGATATTTTCTCTGTGATATTGCAGATTGTTGTTTACTTAGAAGAACCTCATTACATTAAACTTATCCTTTTCTCAAATTATTCCAACATATTTCTAATAAATGAATTGGCCTGAGTTCATGTTATGAGTTATTGAGTTCATGCTATGAGATATTTTTCTTGTTAAAGTATTTCATTTTCTGTTCTCAAGTGCCATACATAGTTTAGAATAGGTTTTTCTCAGTTTTAGTGTGACCAAAAACTTCTCTTTATCAACAATTAGTTCTTTTCCTCTTAGAATAAAAACACAAAATCAAAAAACATTGGAAAAACACTAAACACAACGTAGTGAGAAACTGATACCTAGGCACATATAGTGCACTTCACTTCAACATTTTAGTAGCCTTGGTTGACAATTTATGAAATCAATTTAGGAACACTAAGTTGAGCAGACGGTTTGGCGCCGTTGCCAAGGAAGTGTAACTAGGTAGCCTTGTTTCTTACCTCCCAAAAACAATGACATGCATAGAGAAAGAGACTCAAGTTGTAGATTCATAAGAAGCAAAATCTTGATTCCTAGAACACCACTTGTTTCACCAAGACCAAGAGCCAGCACACCTCCAACTCAAACCCACTTTCCATCCTTTACTAATCCTAGACTTCCAAAGAACTTAAGATCAGATATTCCATTAGAAAGACCTTCCACTTTATCCACTGAACCTGTCTTAGAAGAAGATCCTGAGACCCCTGCTGGGGACATAAACTTTTTAACTTCCACAAAAGAATCAACTATGGAAGAAGAAGGGGGAGGAGGATTTTTTAATGAAGAACACACACTATTTGGAGGGGGTATAGGTAGAGGTAGAGGAGAAGGAGGTCGTGGTGCAGAAGGAGAAGGAGGTAGAGGAAGAGGTAGAAGAGAAATGGGAAGCTCTTTTAGGTTTCCTATAGTAGATGAAGAAACCAATGCAACTATGAAAAACATTTCACCCTCTATCCTTCCAAACTTTTATGGACTCAAAACTAAAGACCCTGAAACCTTCCTATTTGAATTTGAAGTCCTATGTATAACCTATGACTACTTACAAGATGCTCAAAAACTTAAACTATTCCCTTCAACATTGAAAGGAGCAGCATTAAAATGGTTTATGAGTTTGATCAACAATTCTATTAGGACATGGGAAGACATGAAACAAGAATTTCTAGAGAGGTAATTGTATTACTGTATGCCAGTCAACCATAATGAGGAATTATTTAAAATGTTACAAAAAGAGGATGAAAATTTGGAAGATTTGTTGGAGAGGCTTAACTATAACATCAAGAGGGCAAAAATGGAAAACTTAGATCAAGACACTTTGAAAGCTCTCTTATTGAAGACAATTAGGGATGAATGGTTAGATATCCTTAACATGATGGGAAAAGGGGATATATCTCAGCTCACATTACCTGAAATAGCTAAATTATGTATCAACCTTTCAAGAGGGAAATCTAAAACTGTAAAAGCACCAAGAGACCCTGCTCTTTCAAGGGCAAGTAAATCTGCTTTTGGGACAGTAAGTAGGGAAGAAATAGGACATATGCTTGATGAATTCAAATCTGATATTTTGGGGAGTCTTAGTGAACAAATAGACACCCTTAAGTTACAAAACAAGCAGAAAACTGAATCTGATGCCTTAGCAATATTTTGTCCCAAATGTAGAAAGAAGCATGCCTTGAGAGAGTGCCCTTTGGATGCAAAAGTAGTAGAGACCTGTGTAATTTGTTCAAAAAAACATGAGACCAAGAGTTGTCCTTCACTTCCTAGTCTTAAAGTTATATTTCAAGAAGAAACCTCTACAAATTCCACAGAATCTCTCAATTTTGTCTCTAGAAGGCCGTGGCAAGGACCTCAAACATAAGGATTCCATGATCAGATGTATAATCAACCCCCACCAAATTGGAATTCTTGGCAGCAACCTTGGCCCCAATTCCAAAATCAAACTCAAACTTGGGCGCAAGGAGCACAAAATCCCTATGGAAGATACTCTCAGTACTATCAATATCCACCATATCCACATTTCCCTCCTCAACAGAATTTTCAACAAAATCCTCAAAATCCACCACTTCCATTACCATTCCTCATAAAACAAATCATTTGTCTGCCCAACCCATACCAAACCCCAACAATAAAAATCCTCAGAATACATACATGATAGAAGGCCAACAGTTTCCAACTTATTTGATTACTCCTTTAGACCTTAGTGATGTTCAAATTAGGTCTGGAAGAATACTTGAAAAGAAGAAACCTTCTGTAATCATACAAGAGAAAAACAACTATAAGGAAGATTCTCTTCTGATGAATAAAAGTTTTGAAGAGAACACACCTTTCCAAGACCTAAACATTGAAAAATCAAAACAAAAAGAACCAATAATTTCAACTCCTATATTAGAACAGCCATCAACATTCACTTCTACACCTCCCTTTCCAGAAATATTAAAAATTGATAGAGGTGTAGAAAAAAATTATGGTGCCTAATTATGATTTCCTAGATGAGCTGAGAAATGTTTGTATTAATATCCCATTATTGCAAGCTATCAAGGAAATTCCAATCTTAGCAAAGACAATAAAGGAGTTGAGCATGAAGAAAACAGGAAAAAGAATAAGAGAGACAAAGAATATTCAACTGGCAGGAAAAATAGTAGATATCATGATGGGTAAGATTTCTATTCCAAAGTATCTAGACCCAGGAAATATAGTTGTCAAAATACACATCAATGGAACTGAGATCCAAAACACACTTATTGATTTAGGAGCAGCAATCAATATCATGAGTAGACAAATCATGGATAAAATGAAACTTCCTAATCTTCTTTCTACACCCACATTATTACAATTAGCAGATAGATCTGTGATTAAACCTGATGGGGTAATAGAAGACATTACAGTGTCCCTAGATTCTTAGGAGTATCCTGTGGATTTTATGATCCTAACTCCTAAGAGCAATCTAGGAGGGCATCCTATTATTTTAGGAAGACCTTGGTTAGCTACAGCTGATGCTTTCATTAGTTGTAGATCCAGTGATATGTACATCTCTGATGGTAGTTCAACCAATAAATTTACCTTGTATCCTCCAGCAAAAAAAATTACAGAATTAGATGATACTCAATGGATAGAGGTTGAAGAAGACTTACAACCTCTCTTCACAATTTCAGAAATTAGTGAAGATAGCCAGATTTTGAATACCTTAGAAAAATTTGAATCCTCCTTAGGATACAAACATGAACAATTCAAGAAGAATCCAACATTGAGTTTTTATCATCAAGACAGATGTTTATCTATTCCATGGATAAATTTGGTAGCTCTACAATTGAGATATTTCCAGGAAAAACTTTAAACATAAACAAGAACCTAGAGAAATCTCAACAAGTAGAGCTAGTCAAGATATTATAGAGACATTCTTCTGCATATGCATGGGAGTACACTGATATGAAAGGGATAAGCCCCAAGACTTGCACTCATCACATCTACATAGAGGAAAATTGTAAACTAATTAGACAACCTCAAAGACTGATGAATCCAAATCTTAGGGAAATTGTTAAAGAAGAATTACATAAATTGTTAAATGTCAATTTTATCTATCCCATTTTAGATAGTCAGTGGGTTTCTCCTTTGGTAATTGTGCCAAAGAAAAATGGTAAATGGAGGGTATGTATTGAACATTGAGAATTAAACAAAGCTACTCTTAAAGATAATTTTCCCCTACCTTTCATAGATCAGGTGTTAAATACATTAGTTGGAAAAAAGTTCTCATTTTTAGATGGGTTCAGTGGTTATAACCAAATTCAAGTAGCACTTGAAGATCAAGACAAAACCACATTTACCTATCCTTGGGGTACCTATGCTTACCGAGTATTACCATTTGGATTATGCAATGCACCTGCAACATTTCAAAGGGAAGTACTAGGAATTTTTTCAGATCTAATACATGATTGTGTAGAGGTATATATGGATGATTTCACAGTTTATGGAAACACATTTGAAGAAGATTTAGTAAAATTGGAAAAAGTTTTAAAGAGATGTAAAGAAGCAAATCTTTCACTAAGTCATGAGACGTGTTTTATGATGTTTACTGAAGGAATTGTTTTGGGACATCACATTTCAGGGGATGGGATTAGAGTTGATGAGTCAAAAGTTGAAGTCATCTCTAACTTATCTATTCCAAGTTGTCAAAAAGATGTTAGGAGTTTTCTCGGATTTACAGGATATTATCGAAGGTTTATAGAAAAATTCACCAAGATAGCATCTCCACTTTTCAAATTACTTACCAAGGACTGTGAATTCAAGTGGAATCTTGATTTCCAGTTAGCCTTTGAGACCCTGAAAACAAAAATCTCTGAAGCACCTATTTTAAGGGGACCTAACTGGAAGTTACCTTTTCATATTTCAACAGATGCCTCAGATACAGCTTTAGGAGCAGTATTGGGACAAAAAGACCTAATTCCTTATGCCATCTACTATACAAGTAAAAATTTGACTCCTTCAAAGTTAAATTATACTGTAACTGAAAAAGAGTTTTTAGCTGTTGTTCATGCCATAAACAAATTCAGACACTATATAACAGGCTATGAAACTTTTGTTCACACAGATCACTCTGCAATTAGATATCTAATGAATAAATCAATTACTAATGGCAGAGTCATAAGATGGTTATTTATTTTACAAGAATTCAACATTACCATTCTAGATAGGCTTGGAAAACAAAAAACAGTAGCTGATTTCCTGTCTAGACTCCAAAACATCAAAGACAATACCCCAGTTGAAGATCAATTCCCTGATGAATATCTTTTTGCAATTTCTACTCAAACTCCTTGGTTTGCTGACATTGCTAATTTTTTAGTTTTAGGGAAATTTTCTTCAATAATGAATGCAAGAGACAAAAGAAAGATCATTTATGACAGTGCAAAATATTCATGGGTTGCTAATGAGTTATACAAAACAGGTCCAGATTTTATCATTAGGAGATGTGTTCGAGAAGATGAGATGCTTGAGATCCTCAAGGCATGTCATGCTGAACCTTGTGGCGGACACTTTGCTGATAAAAGGATAGCTTATAAGGTCCTTCATTTAGGATACTATTGGCCATTCCTTTTTAAAGATGCTAAAGAGTATGTCAAAAGGTGTGACAGTTGCCAAAGGGTAGGGAAACCTTCTCCTTCAGGTGAGATGCCATTGCAGCCTCAGGTACATATTGAACCTTTTGAAAAATGGGCTTTGGATTTTGTAGGACCTATTAGTCCTCCATCAAGACAAAAGAGATATATATTAGTTTGCATTGATTATGTTACCAAATGGGTAGAGGCCAAGCCATTACTTTTTGCTAATGAAGCATCTGTAGTTAATTTTCTTTTTGAGGATATTTTTACTCGTTTTGGTGTCCCAAGGGAAATTGTTACAGATCAAGGAGCTCAATTCACATCAAGGCTAGTAGAACAAATGATGGAGAGGTACAAAATCAGACACAGAAAATCTACTCCCTATCATCCACAAGAAAATGGTCAAGTGGAATCTACCAATAAAGTCATTGAAGGAATCCTAACAAAGAATGTTCATTTACATAGAAGAGATTGGGCAGACAGGCTTCTTGAAGCCTTGTGGGCCTATAGAAATACATGGAGAAGCACAATAGGTCATACTCCCTATGAACTTGTTTATGGAAAACAAGTTTTGTTTCCCATAGAGTTTCAGATTCAAACTTTTAAAATGGCAGTTCAACTAGGACTTGGTCTAACAGAGGCACAAAAGCACAAATTGGAGCAGATTAATGAATTGGATGAGATCAGACAGGATGCAGTCCAGAAAACAAGTATAGTCCAACAACGAAGGACTAGATGGCATGATAAGTACATCAAGGAAAATAATTTCAAAGAAGGTGACTGGGCTCTCTTGTTTGATTCAAAGTTCAAATATTTTCAAGGTAAATTCCAACACATTGGCTTGGGCCATATGAAATTATGAGAATTTTTGAAAATGGAGCAATAAAAATCAGGACAATAGATGAAGAGAAGGTCACTTTTCTTGTAAATGGTCATAGATTGAAGCTGTATCATAAACCACTTTCAAGAGAAGAATTTGTCAAGAGATTCCAGGAAAACAGTAATGTGAAGTTAATGAAGAAGAATTTTTCTTCTTCATCAACTTAGTTGAATTTTCTGAATTCAAATGAAGAATAAATAAATAAATAAATAAATAAAATAAAATAAAATAAAGTATAAACATGAAAACTAATCACTTATTAACATGTTTATATAGAAAAGATAAAGTGAAAATCATAATCCTTCTGACACTTTAGCTTTTCAAATTTGTTCTTTTTCTGCAATTAGCTATCATAAAATCATAAGTATCACTCCATCATGTCTCCATTCATTCATATCTCATTCACTCCATTTGTCCATATTTCATTCACTCCATTCATCCATACTTCATTCACTCCATTTCAAGGTCCATTTCATTTCCATCTCAGATTTCTAAATTTGATCTCTTTCTGCAGATTGAGTATTACAAATCATGAGTTGCAGACCACTTTTTATGGTTCAGTCCACTTCACAATTGTGATTCATTTCATTCCATTACATTTCACTTCACTCCTGAGCCATTCCACCATATTTCATGATCCATTTCATACAACATTCTATTCCATGTTTCAAAGTTCGTACAGGTACATTCTGCAGCCAGTCAGACATTCTACAGCCAGCTAGACATTCTGTAGCTAGATATCCTGAAGGCAATTATCCAACAACACTTGTTCAGCAGAAAATTGACCCTGCAGACCTATGTCAACAAGAAAAATCAAAGGAATTATGAAGACTGAAGAATCAATGATTTTCAAAGCAGGAAAAAGCATATCAAAACTACAAAAATTAAAGGAAAGGCAAAGGTAAAGTTGTAAAATTATTATGATGACAGAACATGAAAGTTATAGTATAGTTAAGTCATGTATGATTGAAAAAGTTGTTTTAATTATTCATTTTGATCATGCCTATTAAAACCTATCATAAAAACTTTGGACAAAATCCCCTCCACTCCGCCATATCAAATCATCATTTAAAACTTAACAGTTAAGTACTGAAGTGACCTAATCAGTCACGTCACTAGGCCGAATTATTCAGTGATGATTTTGAATTTCTCACGAAATATTTCCGCGGTATTTTCTCCCATGATGGCTCTCAAACTAATTAATTTGTGTAAATCAACCTCACTACATTTCACTCATTCCATAACCTCCTCATATCATCCTTCCGTAGCTAATACCTATTGCATAAATAGAGAAAGCACCTTTGGGGTAAAAACAACTCTTTAACATCCATTCTCACTGTGGATAGAAGAGCAGTAAATTGAAGGTTGAGAAGAGAAGCCATGGGTCTCATAGTAAGGTCCGAACCAGTCGGAACCAAATACTTGGAGGGTTACCCACAAATTAGAGAAATTCTACAGCAAGCTGGGTGGTTACATTTTTTGGAAAAATTCAATGGTTTTCATAAAGAGGTAACTGAAACATTTGCACAGTCCTTCAATGGAGCAGAAGTCGAAATAGGAGATGTTAAATTCACTATTACAGAAGCTTTCATTGCAGAAGCGCGGAATTACCTAGGAAAGGAGAACGATGGTTCAAAAATAGGGAATTTCATAATGAGGCATGGAGGCAAATTCTTAAAACACCAGGTATGGATGTTTCCATTTTTAAGAAGGACATTCCTAGCTCAGCACTGAAGAATAAATGGGGGAATATGTTGCTCATTTTGAAAAAATTTATAACTTGTGAGGGAATGTTTGGTACCTTATATATTTATCATATTCGGCTAATGATGAAGAAATCAATTTACCCTTTTTCCTACTTCATAGTCTGAAGAGAATGGCCTCTAATGTTCAAAAGAGGGTTCAATTCCTGGAAACCACTTTGTACCACCACGACCTAGTTAAAATCCTAATTGAACATCATTTGAGAAATGTGGGAGACAATTGGGATGAGTTTCTAGTGAGGAATCACTTTGAAGAACCCAAGGAATCTCCATATGAAGGCAAACTTACAAGAAGAAGCAGGAGAAGGAAAATTTCCAAAGCTGTTGAAACTAAAACTAGTAAGTCCATACAAGAGGACAGTGAGGAGATAATTTCTAAGAAATTGACTAAAATTAAGAAACAGCTTAAAAAGGAGAAGTTGATAAGAAGGTATGCCAAGGAGAGAGGTGAAGGACCATCTCAACCAAGACGAAGCCACAGGCTTAGAGGTATATTGAAGAAAACAAGGGTTAGACAAACGGGAATTATAAACATTGAGGATGAAGAGACACCAACTGCTAGATCACCTGAGTACCAGTACGAGGAGGACCTTGATGAAGGAGCTCCGGAGATAGACCCAGCACAACAAAAAATTTATAATTATGTTGAGACATTAGAGAAGAGAGCCTCAGAAAGTAGAGACAGAACTCCTAGCCCACCAGAATCTGCAATTGATATGCTAAGAAGAGATAAATATGAGTTAGAAGTACTCAATAGGCATATCAAGAATGAGAACGACATTTTAAGGGAGCAGGTTAAGCTGAAAAGTGATATGAATACAACTCTCTCTCTACAAATGGAAAAATTGTACAAGGATAGTGAGAAATTGAAGAAGAAAAACAAAAAGTTGAGGAGGGCACTTATAAATTTGAGATTCAAGTTGGTCATAAAGAAGCCTAGGAGGCCATTGAATACCAGGAAAAGTAGAATAAGGAGCCTAGATGTCCTAGCAGAAGTCTCAGAATATATGATTTGATTGCATGAGGACATGCAAAAAATTTGCAGTGGGGGTATGTTGAGCCCCAAAGATGTCCTTTCCCTTCACCAAATTTCACTTCATTTCCTTTGTCCCTTATCAATTACAGGCTAAAATGGTCAATAGGATTGATTAAAGTCACTTTAGGAATGTATAAAATGACTGACTTGCTATATTTTCATGGTTTTGTTGTTGTAGTAATTTTTTACTAGACTCGGCTACAAAATGCAGCCATTCTGTAGCCAGTCTCCTATTCCACAACTATCTTCATGTTATCACAGGTTATAGGTGTCACTTCAAGGAAAAATGCATATGGTTGAATTCAAAAACACTCCCACATCATTTATTGCTCTCTACAAAGTCTGAGCAAGAAGCTACAGGTGGTTATGCACGTGGAAGAGATCAAAGCCAAGAAGCAGATTCCTACCAGGACAGGGACTCTACAGATGTCTCCAACAAAGTACGAGGCTTCCATAAGAGTTCTAATTTGATTTTTATTGAAAAAGACACTTGTTCCTATTTCTTCTCAAGGGTAGTTATGTATTTCTTTTATAAGAATGACTTGGAAGACCGAGAGACAGCTAGCTAGATTGATGTTTTGTTGCTAGATCTCAAAAGACCGTAATACTCTGTTTTTGAAATACTTTTCCTTTAATGAAAGAAGTACCGCTTTATTGAAAGATTTGAGGCAATCTTGAGGATATTTGTATGCTAATATGGTGGTAGAGGGCCCCTACTGCCCGAGAAGCTCTGTGCACATTGTTTAGATAAGTAACTTTAGCCTTGTTGCATTCCTAGCTTAAGCAATTTTCTGAACTTTTTGTTTTATAGTCACTTGCATTGGATGCTACAGCCAGTCTTATTCTTACGAATTGTTCCAAAATATCACTAACATTGAATGAGATATAACTGTAGTATTCTAGGACTTAGTTGAATTTTTCTGAACTTTACGTTTTTGTGCTCAATTACATCAATTGTTACAGCTAGTCTTGTTCTTACGAATTATTCAAAAATATCACTAACACTGAATGAGACTTAGCTGTGGTGTTTTAGAGCTTAGTTGCATTTTTTTGAACTTTATGTTTTTATGCTCATTTACATCACATGCTACAGCCAGTCTTGTTCTATGAATTTTTCAAAAATACCACTAGCACCGAATGAGACAGAGTTGTAGTATTTCAGTGATTAGTTGCATTTTAGTTTAGTTGTAAAACTCCGGAGGTTGATGGAACTCTAGTTCAATTCTGTTCACCCTATTTCGAGTTTGAATGATTGCATTCTAGTTCAGTTTTATCCATTGTATTTTTAGTTTTATTAGTCAGTTGTATTCTAGTTGTTAAGTTAGACTTGATGGCCTTCATTATTTACAAACCACTCCTGTTCTTAATTTCTACTAATACATCATCATCATAGAAACAAGAATTGGTAATGTCATTTTGAAGTCTTGACCGTTCTACAACTTCTCATAATTTCACAAACTGCCTCTTTTCCAAAGCTATTCCAAAAGATTTCTAATTCTTGAATGAGTTTTAACAGTGATATTTTGAGTTGTGGAATGGATTAATTTCGGTGTCATAGGTTAATTTAGAGTAGAATTCTTCACTAGGTTGCAGACTATCTTTTTCCAAATGTGCTCCAAAAAATTTCTAGCAATAGACGAGATCTTCTCTGTGATATTGTAGATTGTTGTTTACTTAGAAGAACCTCGTTACTTTAAACTTATCCTTTTCTCAAATTATTCCAACATATTTCTAATAAATGAATTGGACTGAGTTCATGTTATGAGTTATTGAGTTCATGCTATGAGATATTTTTCTTGTTAAAGTATTTCATTTTCTGTTCTCAAGTGCCATACATAGTTTAGAATAGGTATTGCTCTATTTTAGTGTGACCAACAACTTCTCTTTATCAACACTTAGTTATTCTCCTCTTAGAATAAAAACACAAAATAAAAAAACATTGGAAAAACACTAAACACAACGTAGTGAGAAACAAATACCTAGGCACATATAGTGCAGTTCACTTCAACAGTTTACTAGCCCTGGTTGACAATTTATGACATCAATTTAGGAACACTAAGTTGAGCGGACAGGAGCGGAGGAGAAAGATGTGGCAGAACCCCTTATCTGGAAGGCTGCTATCAAACAGGAAAGCCTGGACCTACAGAGGGAGAAAGAAACCTTTGCTGCAGCCCACAAGGACTTTGCCAAGAATGAGGCATCTACCTCCAAGGCTCGAACAAACCTAAGAGTGGATGAAGAAGTTAAACCATTCCTAGAAGCATGTATGAAGCTACTACGCGAGCAGAAGGCAGTAGAAAATCTTCAAATAGTGATAGAAAGTTGCACAGAAAGAGCTGACCCTCTTACAAAGGTTATAGATGTTCACAAGTTGTACAAGCACAAGAATCGTACTCGATGGGAAATGCGGCTAAAACCGCAGATCGACGACTATGAAATAGATCAGGTCATCTTGGATCTGGGATCAAATGAGAATTTACTACCCAAGAAAACATGGCAACGGATGGGAGAGCCTGAGCTAGAATGGTCTAGTGTACAATTGCACATGGCTGACCAAAAAAAGATCATACCATTGGGAAGGCTGTCAAAGATTATTTTAGATATCACAGGAGTTAAGGTACACACAGGATTTGAGGTAATTCAGATTGTGGAAGATGCATACCCTTATCCTGCACTCCTAGGACTGGATTGGGAAATATACATGGGAGGTATTATCAACTTAAAGAAAAGGAGCATGGTTTTTGAGAATGAGGGTATGAGAGTGATAGTCCCTCTAGACCCTGTGGAAGCAGAGGGGTATACATAACCAATACATGAAGAAGACGATGTAGATCATATTTATAAACTCACCTCTCGTGATGAGTATTGGATTAATCCTACAACTGATGGTGTGCTTTGCTGGGAGAAAGATAGTGAATTCCTCTCTAACTCCGATGGGGAGATAAAGAACTAGAAGAATCAATTACATGACGTATTTGCACTAAGATGTCTCAGGATCATGAAAATCTTCTGATGTATCTCCTTAGAGGTAAGAGAACTACCCTACTCTGATGGTTTTGGTAGTTCTAGATATTTTCTGCGAACATTTGAAGCTGAAGTTCCAAGGGAGCGAAGAATGTGGGCACTTAACCTAGCAATGCTTGCAACCCCACTGCGGTGGTGGGAAGCATAAGGGTATGTTCTAGGATTGGGAGGAGTGTTGCGAGATGATGCTCCTACGGTTTGACCCCTCGGTTCACCTACATGTGAAGAATTTAATTGGCCCAGGTGACCCATGCAAGCACTTGTCTGCTTGGATGGAGGAATGGTGTGAAAGAACTATGGAAGAATGGGTACACTTGTTTGTTCATGCCTTAGGGCCAATTCCCGTCCCATGATATTTAGATGAAAAACTACATCAGTGCACCCACCACTGGGAAACCCTGAAGGACGCATTTGTAGGGATGTTCGGGTTGATAGGTGGAATAGAGGCCCTCCACAAAGCCCTGCAGGATATAGATGCCTTAGTATTTGATGAATCACACCCTCGTGTAGAATACGGGGCACCAACTTCGAATACATAGATGTAGGATATTGTCAACAATCAAAATCTATCGATGGAGGAATACGATGAAGACCAGTGAAATGTCACTATTCCAGAATTAGAGGGAGAACGTGCGGTTGCTAGACCCCTATTGCAGACCGTTTATGTGACCAAGCCTCTTAAGATAAGGAAATTCAACATTGGAATAGAAGAGAAACCTAAGCTAGATAAAATTGGGGACTATTGGGATGAAGATACTATTGGGAGAGTCGCAGAACTCCTCATAGAATACCAGGACCTGTTTCCTAAGAAATTATCATAACTCAGAGGGATTATAGGGGAAATACGGTTCATGCGCATCACTTTAAAACTAGATGCGCGCCCTGTTAAGCAGCACCCTTATCGATTAAACCCCAAGTATAAGAAGAAAGTCAGGGAAGAACTTGACAAAATGATAGCCGCAGGTATCATCGAACAGGTAGAACAGTCTTATTGGGTAAGTCCTATGGTGGTCCAAGAGAAAAATACCAAAGGAGAAATAAGAATCTATGTTGACCTACGCAAAGTAAACAATGCATGCGTTCATGATCCCTTCCCTACACCATTTTCTAATGAAATTCTTGATAGCGTGGGAGGGTAGGAAGTGTACTCATTCACTGATGGGTCCTCAAGCTACCATCAGATCAGGATCGCACCTGAAGATCGAAGCAAAAATATGTTTTCCACTGAATGGGTATCCTTCCAGTACACTTTCATGCCTTTTGGGCTCAAGAATGCCCCAGCCATATTTTCGTGGGTGGTGGTTGCAGTATTCAAGGAATTCATCCACAAGTTCTTGGAGGTGTATTTTGATGATTAGACAGTATTTGGTTTGGTAAAGAATCACGTCTTGAACCTACGCATGATGTTAGATGCTTGTAGGAAGCACAATATTTCCCTGAATATTAAGGAGTGAATAATGTCGGCGAAGTGCGCATCAACTACCTTAATAGAAAACAACTACGCATCTGGAAATCCTTCTTCTAGGTTTGTCGGCTCTTTGCCACTTTTGATTCGGGATAAGTTGTCTGGCCCAGCATTTAGTTTTCCTGGCTTCACAATGATCTAAAAGTCATATTCTTGAAATAGCAGGAGCCATCAGCAAATATTCAAAAGTCATATTCCTGTGTAATGAATTTCTGGAGAACGTGCGTGAAGCCCTAGATCATGGGAGGGCATTCTGCTACTCCTGGTTGCTGCTCCTCATCACGTTGGTTGCATGGGAAGCCCCGGAAGACTCGGTCCTCCCTGAGCTCGAGTCGGATATGTGTGAAGGGGCATGGTATGTGAATCTATGGGATTCAAAGGATGAGAAGTGCATCGAAGATAATAAAGTTTACTGGGTCTTATTTTAGAGCGGGCTCATAGCAGCAATCCACTCCCAGCCGCATTTGTCACCAGCAATCTACGAAAAGTACAAGAGCATCACAGTGTTTCAAGTCATAATGCATAATGTGCAGATCCAGGACAACAAGGATCCAACATGGGTATCACTGCCATATATGGCTACGGATGAGGAGATTGATCGTCTTATTGATACTTGGCCTCCATAGTGGAAACTATGCTTCAAATTAGGTACTCATGACACTGTAGGTACGAGTACCAAGAAGACTACCCCACCTGACACCACCAAAGAGACTGAATGATAGGGAAAGAATGCCGAGAAGGATGCAGAGCTGGAATCATAGAAGGATTCACAGTAGGATCTGGACGCAAAGGGTCTACATGTGGAGGGCATTGACTCCCTCATGGTACGAAACGAACTGGTGACCCTGTTAAAGGCCAATGAAGGCAATGACAAGCTACACGGTCGGGTCAGGATACTGAAGCTACTCTGACAGAGGAAGACCCGAAGAAAATCGTAGATGCAGTCACCCTTGCCTCAGAGGTCAAATGGCTAGCTTTGGAAGAGGATCAGAAGGTCACAGTCGCTAGACACCAGTCTGAGCTCCGAGCTCTGCAGCTCAAAACCAACACCCTACAGACAAGCATGATTCAGACCCAGCCACCCCTAGCAACCAGCAGTGAATTGATCATCACAACGGAAAGCTGCCTCTGCCCTCTGCCAGGCACAACATTCATCTTGAGCCCACATGCCTTAGGTGTGTAAGTCCACGCATGTGGAGAGGCACAATTGGATTTAGCCCGAATGCCACATGAACCGCTGCAGGTCCTCCATGCATCCCAGTTCGAGGAGATTCAACACAAGGACTGCCGGGTGCACCAGCAGCTCAGTACAGCTAAGCAAAATATTGTGGAGAAACCCGCCAAGGTGTCCCACACATAAGCTTCATGCACACTCGCTGCCATGCAACAGACTGAGATGGAACGCCTAATTAGTAGGCTCTGCACAGATGTAACTAAGGATATCCTGGCTTCTGCTACCCCCAGGTGAAGATTTAGGGGCTTGTTGCAGCACTAAGGGCTTCAAGGACCAAAATTCAAACTGTCAAGACAGATATGGAACAATAGATTGCTGCCTTACAGGCGAAATTGTAGCTAGAAAATCCACCTGAAGGAAGAGCCCAGTGAGCCATGTTGGTCACAGATGCCACCAATACTATCACCACTCAGATTACTCAGGGAATAGATTTTTTGGAGACAGCTATGAAGCTATGGTCTAAGGTACAACAGAGCCCTATCCTTCGTGATTTTACTCATGAGCTGCGCTAGAAGGAGGAAGAAATTGAACAGCTCGAAGCTACTATGTCCACTTTGATTCTAGCTCAGCGCCTAGCATGACTGCGTACCAACCACACATCTAGGGATGGAATTGAAGAGCTTTTCCACAAAAAAAAGGTTCTTAATGACAACCTTAAACCTTGGGCCATTGAATCCCTCAAGCTCTCTCAGAAAGTGGATGTTGCGGTCAAACAACTGAACCAAAAATTGGAAAGTGTCATGGCTGCTACTGAAGGTCAAAATTCACAGAAGATGATGGATATTGCTCATAATGCTGCTATGCAAAGCAAAGGAGTCTTTCCCCCGCTGGTTGATGCTATGAAACAACTTCAGGTGAAGAAGCAAACTCCATGGCCGCAATGACTCGGTACGAGTCACACGATTGTGTTGGGGGCCTGTTGGAACATGGTTCCCTAACTTGCGTTTTTGGTATAATTTTGTTATAGTCAGTCTTGCGTATGGGTTTTGGGGTGGGTCAAAGCTCTTAATGTTTTATAATGGGCTAAAGGGTAGCTCTAGGGTCCACAAACCATGGTTTGCAGACCATCGGATATCAAAAGCTATGATGTTATAAATAGATAGATAGTTGGATCTAGTAGAAAATAAATACATAAGGTTGATGCCATTAGTTTCAATCTTTGCAGCCTTCCTCCAGTGATCAAACATGCTCTTACAAAGTGATTTTAAGGTGTCAAGGTCAAATTTTGTCATTTCAGTGAGTCTTCAAGCAAAATTTGGTCACTAGGTATTAGGTTTAGGGTTTTTTTCACTCTTGTCAAAGTTTTCCAAATGTCGGTCCATGTCACCAATCAGCTAAGTGTACCATCATTCAAAGGTTTTCATCATCATTTCAAGTTCCACTGGGTCATTTTACACCTTTTTCATGCTTCAGTTGTGCCTAGGTAAGGTTCATTTCCCTCTCCTAGGGTTTTGGAGGTAATTTCTCTTTGATGGTCAAATCATCAGAAAAACTTGTATCCTGATATTCATACACCTTCCCCTATCCTTAATGTACCTTATTAAACACTTCCCATGACTGAGATCCCCCAAATTCCTCATTTTCGCCCAAACCCTAGTTTCTTGCTATAACTTGGAAATTTTCTAGGCTAGGCCTATGTTTTTCCCTTTTGGACCCCTTCCCCTCACTCAATCTTTGAAATTCCACTTTCCCCTACTTCCTAACATCCCTTCCTACTTCCCAAAATTTTCTCAAGAATTTAGAAGCCCCTTATCCCCTTCATTTCGCTTCATTTCGACAAATACCTTGTTCCACACATCGGGATAGGTTTTACTCCAATGATGTTTCTGAGCAATAAAAAATGAATTTGGGAAACCGGAGAGAGTTTTTCATCCAAAATATGCCAAGGGAGAAAAAACTGCTTCACTTTTTACACAGGTGTCATGGTTTTAGAGAAATGTCAAAAATACGGTTTCCTCAAGAGAATTGATGCACCTCTAAAGTGACCCTGGGAAAATCACGTTTTCTCCTAGCTTGGTTGGCCAAATGACTTTCTTGATGAGTCAAATGATAAATTGACACAAAGAGATTTCCAATGAGATATCATGAGCTCAATTTGGAGTTGAGGAAGACCTTCAAACGTTGACTGCAACAACACTCTACCTTGAGGCAGCCTCATTTTGCACATTTTGACTAGTCTTGGCAGATTTGATTTTTGATAGGGCACATGAACTCAAAATTGAAACATTCCAATTGGGTTGGAAATTAGACTCAATAATATTTCCAACAATCTATCCTGCGCCCAATTTTGACACCGGGAAGGTCTCCAAAGGTCTCCTGCAAAAAGGTGTGGCGCATTGGGCAGCCCTCTACAGTGTAAAAAATGAACTAGCGCGACGCATTGAGATGGCGCAGCGCATTGAGCTAAAAAGCATGAAATCCATTCAAATATTCCACCAAAGCTCTCAAATTTATAAATTCTTCATTGCCCAAGTAAGTTAACATCCCTCCATGACCAATGAATGAATTTCTCTTGGTGCTTATAGTGATTTAACGAGAAAAAATCAAAACCCTACCTCTTTACATTTCTTGCCAAAAGCAGTTGCATAGGGTTTTAAAATTGCATGTTTCACTGCCAATTCCACTTCTAGCTATCTCTCACTCCCTCACTCCTCTATTCCTTCAATTTTTCCCTCTCGTTACGTTTCATCCACTCATTCCTTAATTCCCATATACCTAGTCAAATATCCCCAAAACCCTAATTGCCATCCCAAACCCTAGATATCATCCCCTAAACCCTTTCATTCCATAAAATCATATAGCTAGCATCAAACCCTCCCCTCATCAGTCCCACTCATTCATGGAGCTCCAAAACATGAAAGCAAAATGGAAAGCTTCCAAGAAGAGGAAAACCAAGTTGACAACACTTGAACAAGAAATCCAAGCTGATCATGAATCTTGGCTTGGAAGGACAAACTTGCACTTGGAGAGGATGCTGGAGAAGGCCAAAAAGGAAAAGAACATGTTGAGGCACATGACGAATCATTATTGGGCAAGAAATCATGTTTGCAAGGCACGAATCAAGATCCTGAAGGTTAAGTTGAAGATGGCCTTGAAGCGTCAGAAAAGGCAAGATAAACTTCAGATTTTGGCCGAGGCTTCCTTGGCCCAGCATAGTACATGATGAAAGACACTCAACCCAAATTTCAAGAAATTTGGGACACTTTTTACAAATTTTGTTTTTTTTGGCCTAAACACAGATTTTTCAGCTCTACACGTCGTGCCACTTGGCACGCGCTTATGATTGGGGACTCCTCTTGGGGAAAACTTTACATTTTTGGATTTTTCATGGAAAATTATGCATGCCTACTTATGGCCAAGATACTTTGATAGGTTTTGGGCTTCCAGAAGGGTAAAAAACACCCTAAAAATGAGCTTTCTGCCCCTTTTTGGACACACATGAAGCAGTGTTGGGAGAACTCATTTTTGGAGGGGCAAATGGAAGCCAAATTCATACATTCCACTTGTCTTGGAAATTATACAGGCATACCTTTCCAAAAAGCCCACTTGGAGATAATTTGGACACCGGGAAGGCCTTCAAAATCAGCTCCAAATTGGCACGATGCATAGAGAAATCATGTGTGACGCATTGGGGATTTTGCTCATTTTTGACTCAGTAACTCTGTTTTTTGCCTAGTTTTGGCTAGTTTGACTTTCTTATCTCAAAATGTAAAAATATTGATGTAATTTGATGTAATTTTTTTAAATTTTAACTCATGGAGGTAGATTCATCCATCAAAAGGTGAATTACAGCTAAATGAATCAGTTTCCTATCTTATAGAAGCAAGCTATTCCATTGCCTATTTTCCAGTTCTCAGTTTAGATCTTGTTGAAAAACCTCCTAAAATTGTGAGCTTGACCCCTAGAGGCTTGGATGAGTTTTTGGTTGCTTATATCTTGTAATTTTTCAGTCATTAGCTGGGTTGGACATTTGGGATTGCCTTGAGCATCATTGTACATCATCTCTACATTTTGGCAAAGGAATAGAACAGGGTTTGCAACACTCTATTGGATTCTTGTGGTACTTTGCTTTGATAATGTGATTCTCTCTAAAAATGTAAGTCCACTGATTTTTTTATGTGTATCATTCTCCCTCTGATTTCTTCATAAGTTAAGAAAATAAGGATAAAGGTAGAATCCATTAAAATTTGCAGTGCTCTACCTAGGATTTGTTTAATTTTCCATGTTTTCAAATTGTTTGAAGAGGATCCTTGAATATTTCTTCCCCTCTTTGACTCCACACCTGTCTAATCTCTCCATTTCATTAAAAATTGAAGTGTCAAAACATTTACCTACCTTTCCCCATTCAGCTCTCTGCGAAAATGATCATTCCCCAGACCCAAAATCTGCCCTTCCCTTTGATCCAACAACAACCTCAAAATCAAATCAAACTCTTTTACATATATACCTAGCCTAAAATAAACCTTCATTCAAGTCATCTCAAACCTCAATGATCATTTTTTGCTGAGATTGACCAGAAGAGAGCCCTCTCCCGATCTGGTAGGGCTAGCTACCAGGTTAAGCGTGGTTTGATGTTACCCTAGATTCTGCCTTCCTCAGCCTGAGGTAGATTTAGGCCATAATAGATGCAACGTGTGAATTTTTAAGATCTGTCTGGGCTATTTTTGGTAAGGACTCCTAATGGCTATGCGCATGGAGATCCTCAGTCTTGCTGTGTGCGGACCCCGCCAGGCTGTGTGCGTAGGCTGTGTTTGGGTTGTAAGTGGGTCTTTGATGCTAATGTATGTGGAATATATTTGAAGTACCTTTGTGCTATCTAGATTAATTGTGTTTACTACTGAAGTGCATCTATGATATTTTTTTAAGCTGCGAATGTATCTGTGATCTGGAATTTGCAGCGATTATAATGTTTTGTGATGGTATTTGCTGATGCACACGTGGATGCGAATGTATTGATTAGATATGTTAATGATAATATCTTTGTTATGGTTATGTGTTGATTATAATATTGAAAGAGCTGTGAATAGACTCATTTTGTGCAAACATAATAAGCTGCAACACAGATCTGCCTTAAACTATCTACTCTCTCCTAGGGTGTGGAAACCTGGCTCCAACACCCTCCCATACTACTTCAGGTGAGACCTTGGCCTGCGGAAGTAGGTCATTGACAAAAGGGCTAGTAGTATAGGTGTTTGATGGCAAACCTTAACCTCCTAACATGGGTCAAGACCCCTCAAGCCAACAACTGGGAACATAGTTTCAGCTATGAACATTGGAAGACTCCTCTTTCAATTGAAGGAGGAGAAACTATTTCTATATCGATAATCAGTTCTAGTGCTGCTCTGCTTGGCTCTAGAACAACCAGGCACATGCTTCTCAATCTGGTCCCTTTTCTTATGGAATGCCCACTAGTGGAATTCCTTCTTTCTCCTTTTCTGTTGTTTCATCTATCTCCACACCCATACCTTCTATGGCTAGTGGATCAACTTCGTTTCAAGGGTTCCCCTTTGGAAGTGGGGATATTCCTTAGTCAACACCCTCCTTAGGATCCTTACCATTTACCTCTCAAATTCAAGGTTTCAATCCTGTTCTGGAGGTCAAATTTCTAATGTGATTTTGGGATGGAACCCTATTTTTATAGTGTTAGGAGCAAGGAGACAGTTCTTCGCTGGTCAGCAAGAGAATGTTCATTTCCCTTCATCGAGTAATTCTCAGGCTTTTTCTCCATTTGCAAATGTGTGGAACCCTTACCAAGGGGTTTCTTCTCCATTCAATACCTCGTTTGGAGGGAATGTTCCTACATATAGTAACTCCATGTTCAAAGGGGGTCCTTCTCCGAATGTTGGGTCACAAGGATTTTCTTATGGCCCAACATTTTCCACAAACAACATCTGGCAACTTGGTGCCTCAACAAATCCAGGCTATTCTTTTCAGAATGTGGGGAATCCTTCCTATGGGGGATGGAAGTCCCAGGCTCCTCCACACTTACCATTTCTAGCAACGTTAAACTTGCCAGATCTATCAAAATTTACTAATGATCCTATTTGGTATAGTCTGTGCTAGCCTCCGGTCCCCACCAAGATCCCCTCAGACATTCCAAAGTTTGAAGGGAAGACTGGCGAGGATCTGGTAGATCATATCACCACTTTCCATTTATGGTGTTCATCGAACTCCCTCATCGACGACTTGATTAGGTTGACATTATTTCAACGAACATTAAATAGAAATGAGGCTAAATGGTACATAGAGTTAAATGGGGGCAGTTTTTCTACTTTTGGAGAGTTGGCTACCATGTTCTTAAATAATTTTCACTTACCTATCTGTTATGACACTGGGACTGATCTCCTGGCCAATTTTCAGCAGGACAAGGCAACTCACATTTCTGACCATATTTAGGAATGGTGAAGAAGGAAGAGGCTCATTAAATCCCAAATCCAGAATGAATTCCTTCTTGAACAATTTTTGAAATCCTTAGAGCCAGAAATTTATAAGGATGTATCCCTTTCAGGGGTTTTCTCTGAAGATCAGTCTATTTTTAGGACTCAGTAGCTGGAACTGATTTATTCTCTGTCTAGAATCCTTAATAAAAAAATTTCGGATGCTCCTCACTCCAAATTAGACTTAGCCAAAACTAAACCTGGTTCTCATGGTGACGGGCTTATCAGTTCGATTGAAAGCGGTACGACTAACTTGCTAAGTCAATTGCAGTAGTTGTCTATACAATCTGCTTCTTCTGGTCAAGTTGTGCCTTCAGTGTTAACTCCTTCGCAATCCTTGGAAATTAATGATGTTCAAACTTCTAACCCCAAAGGAAACCAACAATCTGATGGGAAGAAGAAAGGATGGAATAATAAGAAAAAGGACAAGGATGGGAAGGGGAATGCAAAAAAATACAACGATCATGTTGGAGAGGGTAAAAAGGATCATAAAAAGAAAGTGAAGTTTCCATGCAAATTTTGCATTGGAGACCATCTTATGCACCTTTTCCCTAAAATTCAAGATGCGTAGTGCTTGTTAGTTCAATAGGGTTCTTCTAGTTTCCAAGCTATGCTGACAAACCCTTTTCCCCAAGGGAAAGAATTACTTGCTAGCGCGAATCCAAATACTGGGACTCCCTCTGGGGCAGCCAAGAAGGGGAAAATACATCAAACATATATATGATGAGTGTTCAGGAAGATATTGCTATGAGATCTCGTGATTATGGTGAAGCTGAGAATTTGAAAGCTAAGGTTGCTTCTGATAGTACTGATCCACTTCATATTATGAGGCTAACTGTTGAGCCTATACCTCGGATGCCGAAAATGTCTTTGAAGCATATGATTATCAATCCTAATGCCAAGGCTTCCTAGAACTACTCGATTGTAGAAGATTTGGTTCAAATTCCTTGTGCCATTTCTGTGTTAGAGGTGCTCCAGTATTTTCCTTATTAGCGAAGTGATTTTTTCACTGCTATTGGGGATGTTGATACAAATAATTCTCTAATGATTACATTTGACATGTCAAATTTTAAAAAGAGACTTCCTCATCATATGGCTTTCCGTATTATATCGACTTATCAAAAATTCAATATCTTTCAAATGGTTGTTGATGAGGGCGCTTCCACATGTGTAATGTCTCTTGCATGTTGGAAGGGTATTGGATCTGCCACAGCTGTCCCTTCAGCCACTCTTCTGACTGCGTTTGATGGTCATTCTCACAGGCAGCATGGTATTGTTCCAGCATTTCCCATCTGTGTTGAGGGAAAAAATGTTAACATCGAAGTTGACATAGTCGATGCAAGCTCAGACTATAACCTTCTGTTGGGGCGAAACTAGATCGATGAGATGGATTCTATTGCATCCTCATTATTTCATATTGTTTGTTTACCTCATGAAGGGATAATTGTCACAGTTGACTAGCTGGATTGTTCTCCTGTAGATCTGAATGCATCTTCTAACTCGACCATTCCTTTGGTCAAGGATACCAAGCCACTTGTTTAGAATCTGGGGGCTGGTATATACACTTCCTTTATGGGTACTTTTGATCTTCCGCCTCCTTCGGTTCATATCAATGCTATTTCATCCTCCAAGGTTCCTATTTGAAGAGAGTTCTGTAGAACTCATTATTTTTCGGACCCTTGGACCTTACCTTCTCCTACCTCCACATTAGAAGAAGGTAAAATGGGTGGAATGACATTTCCTATGTCTGCAGCTGAGATTGCTTATAGCTCTATTATTGACTCTGGAGATTTCATTCCAGTTTCTCTTTCACCGGAGGAATTGGATGGAGATGTGGCTCTGACTTGGACTCTCAATTCATCTTCAGCTTAGGATTGCCTTGATACCACTCTTCCATCTGAAGAGGCCATCCTTGAAGCAATGACTAGTTTTGAGAGACCGTGGGATGATTTACATCATCGGTCTTACTTCTACCGAACTTGCGCGAAGTTGAATCAAGTTTTCCTAGCCCTCAATCTTCTGGTACTGTTCACCCAGTCCTGAATCCTTTAGTACCAACACAGGTTTTTACTGAAGGGAACATGGTTTTTATTTATCCTACTACCCCGTTGAACATCTCCAGAGATCCCAACATCATAAAGAATGTCTTCATTGGAGCCGAGTGTTCCCCTGAAGAGATTCAGACATACCGATATTTTTTGAGAGTTTCAGGATGTGTTTGCTTGGTATTATGAGGAAATGCCCAATATATATCCATCTATTTTCTAGCATGAGATCAAGGTATATGAAAATGCTAAGCTTATCAGGGAAAAAATTCATCCAGTCAACCCTAGGAAGGCAACAACTATCAAAGCTGAAGTAGAGAAGTTGTGTAAGGCAGGGTTCATTTACCTCGTTCCTTTAACTAAGTGGGTTTCAAATCCAGCTCTTGTTGACAAGAAACAAGGAATGATTCAATTTTGCATCAATTTGTAGGACCTAAATAAAACATGTCCTAAAGATAACTACCCCACACCATTTATAGATCAGATCATCGACGAGTGTGCGAGGAATGAGATTTTCTCCTTCATGTATGATTTCTATGGATATAACCAAATTACTATCTATTACACAGCACTTTGTCATTGTCCCTAAAATCCCCATCCCGCACATTGGAGGCTCATATCTGTGATCAAAATAAAGTGTCATGCCTTGCAAAGACCATCATTGCATCCCTTTCCATGACAACAACACTCTTTCTATTGACAATTCCCAAATCAGACCATCAAAAACACATGTTTTTGCCTCTACGGTAGTAGACCGTTATTCCCTTGCACCAATGAGTAAGATTAACACTAGGCCTCATGCCCATTGGTGCTATGTCCCAGTGAGCTACCCGATCCAACCTTTTTATGGAATTTTTTTTAAAAATAGAGGTGAAGTTTCTATCCTAACAACTTTGTGGCGAGTCATCTGGAGTGGTTCGATTGAATAACCACAACCTCCCTCCTTTGGCCTCTTGTTTCCACCTTTTGGGGAAATATCCCAAGGGATAAGGCATCCCTTCCACCATTTTAAGGATCCTAACCTCATCCTCTCCCTCTATAAATAAAGCCATATTCCATTGATGAGCTAGCTGAACATATTATAGCTGAAACGTTGAAGAGAATTCCTGAACATTCTGCTAGAAAAATAGAACATAAGAGACCTTTGTTGAGAGAGCTTAGGCTTGTGTCCTCACCCTGTCTGAATTCCTAACAATCCATCGAGACGTGCTTCGACTAAACCCCATTGAAGGAGGTTGCGATATCAAGGCTCTGGTTATAACTCTTTCTTCTATTTATACATATACATGACTATTGTCTGGTTCCCATCTTGTGTTAATATGTTTTATTTGATGCAATATTCTTAACCCTCCTTGACTGGTTAGTTGATTATGAATGAAATCATCGTTTTTTATGCTGCTCTTGTTTGCTGATCTTCATGCAGGTATCTGAACACTGTTGCAAAAGGATTATGACCCATCGAGATAGAGATCAAGAGGCCACCACCACTACATAGACGACAACGTTGGACTCCAGGTAGGGAAATCTACCTTGTCCTTTTCATTGATTAATTAAGGAACCTATACTTTAGCTTGTCCCTTTGTTGCTAGACCCACTCTAGGGCTAGAGGGATCATCTTTGTTCACAGAGAGGATTTAACTTCCCAAAAAATTGGCGACTCCGCTGGGGATCAATGTGAGTTTGTCATTTCATTTCCTTTTAGGAGCTTGTCTTGTCAAGTTGACTTCGGTCATTTGCTTTCTTGTCTATCTGTTTTGGCTTGTTTGATTGTCTAGAATCCTCCTGTTCAGCTCTAGAGTGTCAAGATTGGCCTCTTCTCACTGGTTCTTTCCTCCTCCGATAGTTATCCATCTTGGCACACTTTTCTCTTGAACAGTCACGCCAATTGGTGTAAGTTGATTTTCTTGGAGTAGCGCCAACCCCTGTTTGGCACAGATTACCGCCTCATAGTCGCACTGAATCCTGTAGGATTTGGTTTTGAGCCTTTTACTGAGTTTGTGGTCAGTTTTTCTTGAATCGAGCTTATTTCTTGACTTGCAATTGGTATTTTTGGAGTTGTTTTGATTGCTTTGGGCTTGCTCTTCTCAGCTGTTTGTCTATTTTCTCATCGATGCAGTTTATAGCCCTAGGGTTCTAGGTGTCTTTCACTCACTAAGCCTTATGATTGAAGTTTGAGGCTTTTTGTTTCCTATCAGTTCGATTCCTTGATCGGTTGCTTTAGTATTTCTTGATCCTTTGAATTTTTGGTTTGTTAAAAAATTAATTTTGTGTTTGTTTGACTCTCCATCTCTTCGTTTCCGAGCATAGATCACATTGCTCATCTGGGTCATTTTGAAAGTTTTCATTTTTTGAAAGAGCGCATCATTGATTTGAGTACGTTTTTATGACTGTATTTCTTTCAGATCGATTTGTTTTGAGATATCTACATTCATTGTGCTCTAAACTAGTGTTTTATTTTATTTTTGATGTAATTAATGCATTGTGTGCTTCATTCATTCAAAAAACAAAAAATTGCATCCTTTCTTTTGCATAACTAGCACTTGCATCTAGGAAAGAGTTTCTCGTTTCTTGTTTCAATTGTATTAGATGCATTAGGAGACTTCTTCGTGTGATTTCATTGTTTGCTTCTTTCTGAAATATCTTTATCCTTCTCTTAGTTAGCATTCATCGAATGAAAAATGGCGTTCTATTGCATGTAGCTTGCATTTAGGAAATTTGAGATCAAAATCGGTAAGGCCTTGAAACTGAAACATTAATCCAAGATCAACTGTAAAATTATTCAATTAACCTAAGGAAGCATTGGATCCTAACGTAAACATCTTTAGAGGTATAGGCTAGTGACATGTTACGGCGTCATTAAACCTAGTAGCTATCATTCGCCATATATCTTTAGACAACAATAGCACGTACTTGTGCTCCCTGTACCGTTTTGTATTTAAAGGGAGACCCTCATAGGTTCAAATCCTTTATCCATAGGAAGTCGAGTTTGTTGCCCTGTAACCATGATACACCGAACATAACATTCAAGGAGACTACCTGTATGTACGCTAAGCCTTGGTCATTTCTCTTTCATTTGATACCCAAGGTGTATATGGCAGTTCACGGAAACTTGTTACACCCTCTTGCTTAGATTACCTGAGTAGTGATTTAGATATTTTTGTGACTCCTTAAAAAGAGAATAGATCATCAAGCACTTGTCCCTTCACGCTTGTTTCAAATTGAAAGTGACAAGAGTCATCTTTTTTTTGTTTCTTGACTCTTAAAACATGAAACAACAAAATTTTGCTCCAGTATCGTAAAATTAATTACCCACGATCACATGCCCGTTAAAAGTTCTTTACTTGCCCTTTTTTTGTCACTGCTTAGAGTTTGGTCTTGAAGCCTTGAATTGGCTATCTCGTTTTCATTCCTATGTTGAAATAGTGTCATAGTGGAGGAACCAACAATTTCTTCATCTTCTTCACTGCCTCCTAGTGGTAGTTCTTTTCCCAACGTTTCTTTCGAAACCCCTCAGTCCACTAGGTCTGCCCAGCTTGTGCAGCCTATTCTCTTGAGTGTTTAACCTCTCGCTACCTGATCTCCTCTTGAAGAGTCAGTTGAGTTCAATTGGCCTCCTTAGGGTGCTTGGTTTGGTTTTGGGAGTGAGGAAGAATTCCCTCCTCTTACTTTGGGTTCACCTTTTATAGCCGCTGCTACACATCCTAGTCCTTGTCATCTTTTCGAAGATCTTACAATGTCGTCAAACATGGATTCTTCGAGTCCTTTTAGAAGTGAAGAAATGCCTGTTTCCACATGAGAATATCAGCTTTTTCCTTAAGATATCCTGCATGTCTCTAATCAATATTCTCCTCCATCGGTGTCACTTCCACCCAGTTATCAGACTTTGAGTTAGATTATTTCTGGCGTTGTGTCCATAGCACATTCCAGTACATCAACTCCTCCAAGGACTTCGGTCCTTCCTTCATTAGAATTGTCGCCTTCAACACCTATTTCGTCGGTCGTTGTTATATCTGTCCTAGTCCAACCTACCATTTGTGTGGCTTCATCTGCACCGGTTGTTACACGTCAGTCGTCAGGGTCTTTTCACAGTCGCAGGTCTATTTTTCTTAATCCTATGTGACCTATCAATCTCGGCACAGGTAAATTACAACCCCACACTACAGAGGCTACACCTACTTCTAGTGTGGCTACGACTTCCTCTGCTATTCCTGGCGGCCTTACTTTTGAAGATTATCTATTGGCTGTTCAACAACAGAAATTTCAGGGTTCTCAGCAGCCCAAGGATCCTGTCAATCCTTCGCATCACTATGATGTTTACAGTAACCCCATCTATCTGCCTCCTATTGATCCAAATCAGGTTGTTTATCTGCCTCCGGTTGGTCCTTATCGAACCATCCCTCATCGAGGGTCGGTAATAGAAGGACAACCCTCTAGTCTACAAGGACAACCCTCATAGGGACAACCTTTGATCCAGTAGGGACAACCTTATGGTCTACAAGGAAAACCCTTACAGGGTCAACCTTCGGTCCAGCAACCCTATGGTCCTTCCAGTCAAACTCAATATCAATATAAATCAGGAGCATCTTATGTTCCTGGGGGGAAAATGTATCCACCAGAGGGACAACCTTTTGTACAAAAACAACAACCTTACATTCAACAAGGCCAGAACTTTGTGCAAAAAGGACAACCCTACGGTCTTGCTCCGGGTCGACCTGGTTATCAGGGAAAACCTGTGTATAAATTTATTAATACTGATGTATTACCGGATTCTCCTGATATAACAATATTTATCTTCTTGATAAATGCAAAATCCTTCCACTATTAAACTTGGGGAAATTTAAAACTCAATTGCAAACACATGTGAATAAATTCAATCGCACATAACACAGTTGTTTAACGGGAAAGCTTAAAGCTCAAAACCCAACTATCATATTATGTATATCAATGAAATCATGTAATAATCTCATACAAAGCTTAGTACATCAAGCTCTCAGTAAAATCAAGAATCATTCCACACTATCATGCAGAAATTTGCATATCTATGCACCAATTTCTTGCCTCCTGACAACCTACCTCTACTGCGCAATCCCCGTTGAAGAAGGCCACTGAATGATTTCGAATTGTCCTTGCCTTGACTACGCAATCCTCATTGGAAACTCTAATGTGTGTCAAATGCATTGAATGCATCACTATAGTCACAATGGATAGTCCATCTAACCCTTTCACCGATCTCTCCACTGGGTCTCCATTGGAACTGACATGCACTGTAGTTAACTATTGTATTTGTTCAGTTGTTAGTGAGTTATTAGTTGTGAATTAATTAAGTAATTAATTCACTTAACTCTTACTAGTTTATCTTTCAGTTAGACTAGATACAACTAGCTCAACTGAGTTTAACTCCATTAACTGAGTTAAACTGAATAACAACTCATGTAACTACTCTTCCAACTCTGTCATAACTTTTCCAATTCAGTTCTAACTGAGTCCTCCATGCATGAGCCACCATAAACCCTAGTAATTGTGTAATTCCTTCAGCCCAATGATTTTCCAAATATTTTCACCGAAATAAAGTGCTCCAAGAGAATAAATTGATGTTTATTGTCGGATTATTATTAAGAGCTAATAATAATCGACATGCATATAATTTTAGATTGACGATCTATAAATAGAATTTGCTCAATATTCAAAAAGCATAATTTCATCTATTTTCCACATTTGATCAATCATCTACAGATAGCATCCTGCAACTTACAGAATATGCTCACCATGTCTAAAAATAGCCTACGGGCCCCACTTAGTGAAGGTGATTAATTTTCACTAAGCTCATCATCTTGTTGAATATCAACACTCCCTCTCAACAAGATAGGGATTATCCTTCACCTCGATCCTGCCTCTATGGTATTCAAATTTTCTCCTCTAGAGCACCTTTTTCAGAATGTCTACATCCTAATCTTCTGTAGGAATGTACTGAAGCAACATGATCTTCCGTTGCACACAATCTTTGATATGATGATACCGGATATCAATATGTTTAGATCTATCATGAAACACATGATTAATCAAGAGTTTAATGAACCTCTGATTATCACAATGTATCACTATATGATCTAAATGTGAACCAAACAAACCGACCAGGATCTTCCTCATCCAGAAAACCTCACATGCAGCTTCACTTGCTGCCATGTATTCTAGTTCCACTGAAATGAGTGCCATGGATCTTTGTTTCCTGCTGTACCAAGAAACTGCTATAGATATGATACTGAAAACCCCTCTTGATGTGATCTTTCTTTTCGTTGTGTTGCCTGCCCAATATGTATCCGTGAAGCCATGCAACTTTACCTCATCTGTCTATCTGTACCATAAGCCATACTCAGATGTGCCCCTGAGATACCTTAGGACATGCTTGCCTACCTTCCAAAAGAGCTTGGTAGTCTTAACCATCGCTTGTGAAAGCTGGTTCACTGCATAGCATATGTCTGGTCTTGTATTAACTAAATACATGAGCGAACCCACCAACTGTCGATAAACATTAGCATCCACTACCTCTGCCAATGTAGCATCCTCTTTCCTCCAATTTCCTAGAAGAGGAGTATCCATGGGCTTGCAGTCCTCCATGTGAAACTTACCAAGTATCTCTTAAGCATACTTGCCTTGAGACACAAACAGTTCAACTTCTCGCTGCCATATTTCCAATCCAAGGAAATAATCAAGGAGGCCCAAATCCTTCATCTCAAACTCCTTTGCAAGATCTGCCTTGCATGAGTGCGTCAACTGCTCATCACCCGTTAGTATTAAATCATCAACATAAAGAAAAATTATTAAAATCTTACCCTCCACCACAATTTGGTACAGGTTTGCATCCGCCTCACTCTTGGTGAAGCCAAGTCCAGTGAAATAGTTGTCGATCTGTGTGTACCAAGCACGTGGTGCTTGCTTCAGCCCATACAATGCTCTTTTAAGTTCGCACACATGTGACTCACTGCTGAAGATCTCAAATCCTTCAGGCTGCTCAATGTACACCTCTTCCTCAATGATCCCATTAAGGAATGCAGTATTCACATCCATATGATGAATGTGCCAACCCATCTGCACTGAGAGAGCAAGGATGGTCCTTATGGAAGAATACTGTGTGACAGGTGCAAAGGTTTCTTCATAATCAATCCCCTAGATCTATGAGAAGCCTTGGGCAAGAAATCTTTCCTTATACTTCTCGACGCTCCCATCAGTAGCTTATTTTACCTTGTAGATCCATCTTGATCCTACAACTGATTTACCCACCAGCCTTGGAACAATCTCCCAAGAACTCTTTCTGACAATGGAGTCATACTCCTCCACCATGGCATCTACCCATGTGGGATCCTGCACTGCTTGTTCAAAAGAAGATGGCTCTGTCACGATACACTTGCTCATAAGAGCCATGTATCCAGTAAATTGGTCAGGTGACTGTCTCTGTCTGCACTGTGATGTAGGGACTCCTAAATTTTGTGCTACATCAAGCTTCAGTCTCTCATCTTCTATGGTACGCTTTCTTCCAGTTATGATGTTTGGTTTTGCATGAGTGGACTCCTCCACTCCATGAATCTCCTCATGTGGCTGATCCACATCTAGAGGCTCATATTTGGGAATAAGAAGTTCCTCCTCTGCATGCAAGTGTAGCTCCCTCTCAAGCAACAACTTCATGGCTTTCACCTCATTGAATTTTATATTCCATCGCACCATAGTCATTCGACTCTTTGGCAAAGACACACGAAAATTATCGGGTGTTTCTGTGTACCCCAGAAATATCCCAACTTCTGTAGTTGGCTCTAGCTTCTTCCTACCGTCCTTTGTCACATGAATGTAAACAGATGAGCAAAAAATCTTCAATTGAGAAATATCAGGCTTCTTACCAGTAAAAGCTTCTTCAGGTGTACTCATGCCAAGTACTCTCTGAGGACAACAATTTTGCACATAAAACGTAGTGTTGCATGATTCTACCCATAAGTGCATCAATAGGCCCTAGTCATGTAGCATAGCTTGTGCAACAACCATGACCATTCTGTTCTTCCTCTCCGCGACCCCATTCTACTGTGGGTTATGAGGCGCTATGTGTTCTCTTCGAATTCCTTCTTTGCTACAGAAGTCTTTGAATTCCTTCGAGATACATTCACCACCATTATTGCTCTGTAGAGCCTTCACTTGCTTCCTCAACTCCTTCTCCACCAATGCTTTAAACTCACATAACTTTGAGAATGTTTCACTCTTCTTTTGCATGAATAAGATCCGTTGTCTACGAGAATAGTCATCAACAAATATAATATAATACCTGTGTTTTTCTATTGAAAAAACCAAAAAATTTCCACACGTGTCTGTGTAAATTATCTCTAGGATCATCGAAGCATGGTTCTCCTTCTCATGAAAGGTGGTCTTCACTGTAGTATTCCTTTTCAGGAATTTCTGCAATATGTTCAATGGAGACACTATATAAGGAAAACCATGCAATAGAAATGAAAAATAGGACTTGGATCCTCTTAAATATGTTGTATGTAGCTTAAATATGAAATAGCATCAGAAAAAAATAATTCTAGCTACATTAAACAGATCTCCCCAGCTCATATGTGCTCAAAAGCATTCCAATCCCATGACTCCACACAATAGAATTTCTGAAGAATGAAATAGCGTAATTTTCATTAGGGTTTCTACAGAAAAAGATGATTCAATACAGATTTGGAGCTTTCATTAATCATAGAATCATAAATGGGAGGTTTGGCCTCTTTTACATGAACATTAGAACACCCCGGTAGGGATTTCCGGCAAAATACCAATGTAAAATGCAGTACTGCAGAAAATAACGCAGTCTACTGCAACTATATATTAAAGAAGACTGAATATTATATGAAATAGATGATAAATATAGAAAATTTCCAAAGTCCCTCCTTAATATACTTTCTGGAGAGAAATAGATTCCTCCTCCTCCAATACAAGCACAAAATCAAGGGGTTTAACCCTGCTACTGCTGCTCCTACAGAAAAGATGCAGTTACTGAAAGTGACTAAAATATAGATGTTGATGACTAAATGACCTCAAGTTATATGATGGAAAATTAGCTTAGGACCTTCCCTTTTGATCTCTTAAACAAGCTGAAACAAAGGTGAAGATGGAATTCCCGCATGAGAATCCTTTGCACTATACAGTGTTGCAACTACAGCTAAACAACTGAAGCTTGAAAGTAGTCAAAAGAAAAAACATAGATGAATATTGAATGCCTTCCTTGCTGCTATCTCCTTCTTATTATACTTGGTGAGCCTCCTCACCTCGGACCCCACTCATTGATGAGGTGACTTCATAGAGAAGATTCCTCTCTCAAAACTGCACTGTCCTTATTAGTTTCCCTCCTCTTGTAGCAGCACTGTTGACTTGGTAAACTAGATCTAGTTCACCTGCATTGTCCCTCTTTCACACCAAGGTGGATTTATTTGTCCTCCTAATCTGATCCCTTTTTACACTAGGATTTTTTTTATTGTCCTTTTACTCTCCTACTGCAAAAATGGAGCAATTATAATCTTCCAACTAGTAGTGGCTAATTGGGAATATTATAGTCCTCCCCGCTCAAAAGTTGCTTGCCCACAAGAAACAGTAAATAAGGATGCTGCAAGATCTTCTCTCCCTCCCAAGAGGCATCCTCATTTGGCAGATTCCTCTATCGAATTAGATATTCCTTGATGACTCTGTTCCTTAGCTGCCTCTCCCTTGTGTCTAATATTGCTTCTAGCTGCAAAATTAGATGGCCCTCATCATCAATGGGGGGGGAGATCTATGTTGGAAACTACATTCCTCCCAATGGCCTTTTTGAGGCAAGAGACATGGAAGATATTGTGGATCTTGCTTCCCTTAGGAAGCTCCAGCTCATATACTACATTACCGACACACCTGATCACCTTGTATGGCCCATAGAAACGTGGTTTGAGCTTCTCAGCTCCCTTCTTCTTGAGTGTGAACTATTTATAAGGCTGAAGACACAGATAAACTAGATCTCCCACCTCAAACTGTCTCTCTATCCAGACACGGTCTACATATATCTTCTGTTAGTATTGGGCAGTATCGATGTTGTCTTTGAGTGCTCTGAGTATGTCCTGATTCTCCTAAATCCATTCCTTTGCTCTTGGAGCCTTACTTGCCCCAAACATAAAATCAACAAATGAGAGTGCCTCATACCCATACAAGGCCCGGAATGGAGTCATGCCAATAGACATATGGTGAGTAGTGTTGTAACAATACTCCTCCAAGTGGAGCCAACGCAGCCAAGCCCTCTGCTTCCCTGCTACATAGTTCCTCAAGTAGCCTTCCAGCCACTTGTTCACTATCTCAGTCTGTCCATCAGTTTGTGGGTGATAGCTAGTGCTTGGAGTCAAATCAGTCCCCACTAACCAGAAAATTTCTTGCCAAAAGCCACCCATGAAGTGGTTGTCCCAATCACTCACTATGGTCCTTGGGAGACCATGGAGTCTAAATACATCTCTAAATAAGAGCTCAGCTACCTGTGAAGTATTATAATGTGTAGAAATGGAAAATAAATGAGAGTACTTTGTTATTCTATCAACAACTACAAAGATACAATCCTTACCCTGTACTGTCGGTAGGCCAGTAATGAAGTCCATAGATATGCTTTCCCACTTCCCATTCAGAATAGGTAGTGGCTGCAATAACCTAGAAGGGTGGGTGTTTTCTCTCTTGTTCTGCTGACAGATTCTGCACCCTTTGAAATGTTGGAGCACATCCTCTTTGAGACCCTTCCATGAGAATCTCTCTCTTATGGCCCTATAAGTCTTTGTGAAACCTTGATGCCCTGCAAGTGGGGAATCATGTGATGCTAGTAAGATATTCTCCTTGAGCTTGGAATTCTTAGCCAAGAAGATCCGGTCCTAGTAATATATGATCTCATCCATCACCCTATACCTCTCATGTGATACCAGCTCATCAAGTATCTCACATGAAAATTCATCTTTGGAATACTAAACTAACAGTTGATCCTTCCAATCTGCATCCATGCCCCTCAAAGACGGTATTGTAGGCCTCCTGGATAGAGCATCAACTACCAGATTGCTCTTCCCCTTGACATAGTCTATGTCAAAGTCATATGCTTGGAATTTTCTCACCCAATTCTATTGTCTCTCCTAGAGTTGCTTCTGTTCAAGGAAGAATCTAAGACTGTTATGGTTAGGATTCACCTTAAACTTATTCCCCACCAAGTATTGCCGGAATTTGGCTAATGCATGCATGATAGCCAAAATTTATTTATCATAGATGGGGTATAAAATTTCATGAGGAAGCATATTCTTGCTCTCAAAGGCTATAGGATGCCCTCCTTGCATTAAGACTGCTCCAATCCCTTCACCTGATGCATCACATTCTAGAACAAAAGGCTGAGAGAAATCAGGAAAAACCAAAACAGGACAACTACTCATTAAGTCTTTGAGCTTATCAAAATCCCTTTGCACTGTAGGTGTCCAATGGAAAGCTCCATTATTTGTTAAGTCTGTGAGTGGTGCTGCTAGCTGTGAAAACCCTTTCAAAAACTTCCGGTAATAAAAGCATATGCCCACAAACCCCCGAATTTCTATGACATTTCTGGGCTCAGGCCAATCTTTGATAGCCTGGATCTTTTCTTCATGTACCCTCACTCCATCCATTCCTATGATGTGCCCCAAATACAACATCTCTGTGAGGCCAAATTCACATTTGGAGAGCTTGGCATAGAATTGCTGCTCCTTGAGGATATGTAAAACTATTTCAATATGCTGCAGGTGCTCCTCCCAAGTGCAGTTGTAGATAAGAATATCATCAAAGAAGACCAATACAAAATTTCTCAAATGACCATGGAAGATGTGGTTCATGAAATATTGGAAAATTTTTGGGGCATTGGTCAATCCAAAGGGCATCACCAGAAACTCAAAATGCCCGTAGTGACATCTAAATGTTGTCTTGGGGATATCTTGCTCCCTTACCTTCATTTGATGATACCCGGATATCAAATGAATCTTGGAGAAGTATTTATATCCCCTCAACTCATCCATGAGTTCATCGATCCTAGGTATAGGGTACATGTTCTTCATAGTCTTCTTGTTCAAGGCTCTATAATCAATGCACATCCTCAATGTGCCATCCTTCTTCTTTACCAAGACCACTGAAGAAGCAAAAGGACTAGTACTAGGCCGGATGTGTCCTAGAGCTAGCATCTCTTGGATGGCTCTCTCAATCTCATACCTATAAGCCATGGGGTGCCTATAAGGAGTGGTGATTATTACTTGTATCCCTTGTTCCAACTCAATAGTGTGTTCAAACCCTTGGTGAAGAGGTCTCCCTAGTGGGATGTCTCCAAATACTGTAGAATACCGATCCAAAAGGGACTGAACATATTGATGCATGGGTGAATCCTTGCCCCCTACTTCTGATATATGCAGCTCCACTACCCATTCTACATCTCCTTTGCACATATCTTCTTCCATCCTGTGTGTTGAAACAACTTGAGGGGGGTATGTGTTTATGCCCTTGATATTTTGATACTGACCACTCTTCTCTTCTGTCCATTCCATCTCCAAAGTTTTCCAATTACTGGTAACTCTCCCAAGAGTAATCAACCACTAGACTCCCAATATGACGTTGGTGTCTGGAATATCTACTACAAAGAAGTGATTTTTCAAGGTGTAGGTTCCCACGGTAATGGATAGTGCCGAAACATACTTGGCACACTATAGGGTCATAGCTCCTATGACCAACACTGAGAATCTCTCAAACTCCTCCATGTGGATCCCTCTTCTTTATACTAGCTGTGCATCAATAAAATTATGATTTTCTCCACTATCTATTAGTACAAACACTCTTTGCCCCAAAATAGTACCTCTTACCCTCAAGGTCAGATATTTTGGGACTCCTCTTAACACTGCAATAGCTCCTCTTCTTGGAGCAAAGTCTTCTATGGATGGTACATCGTTGTCCCCTCCCTTGGAGAAGGTCTTAAGACAATGTGCTTCTCCTGAAACACATTATTCCTTAAAATCATGAACAAGGATTGTCTTTCTTGGCCCTGAAGAGGATTCTTGTTATAGTAATGTTCTTGGCCTGGGCAAGGTGTGCTGTAAGTCTCTAGCTTTCTCCATAGCTTCAAGGAGAGTGGTTGATTTAGTAGACTTGACCAACCCCTGAAATGTTTTAGCCACCCCATTAATAAACATTCATACCTTCCTACTCATAGTGAGGTTGGATACAATCACTAAAAGCTACAAATATTCAAAAATATAGTCTTCAAGGTCTCCCTCCTATTTGAGCTTGGTTAATTTGACAAATGGGCTTCCGAATCTCTCAGATCAAATATTTCCACTAACCTCTTGGTGAATGCTGAGTATGAAGTGATATGATGATGCCCAAGTGTGGTAAATCCATGAAACCACCATTCATGAACCTCCCCCTCCAAGTGAAACACAGCTATCTTGATGGCTTATATTTCAGAAACCTTGTTGAGCTGAAAGTAAGTGTCCAGCTTCTCCACCCAAGCCTTGGCTATACACTTAGGTGTTCCATCATAAGTGGGTAAGAAGAACCTCCGCATACTGCATTGTAGGTCTGACCCTTGCATAGTATTCTCCTCCCTTTGATGAGGATTAATTCTCCTTCCATCCTTGATCCGGAAAAACTCCTGAAAACTTAAGTGTTCTTTGAACCTTTGAGGTTGGGATTCATATTCCTCAAAATAATTGTTGAGCCCCAAAGATGTCCTTTTATTTCACCCAATTTCACTTCATTTGCTTTGTCCCTTATCAATTACAGAATTAAATGGTCAATAGGATTAATTAAATTCAGTTTAGAAATGTATACAATGACTGAATTTCTATATTTTCATGGTTTTGTTGTTGTAGTAATTTTTGAGTAGACTCAGCTACAGAATGCAGCAATTCTGTATCTAGTTGCCTATTCCACAACTATCTTCATGTTCTCATAGGTTACAGGTGTCAATTCAAATAAAAACACATATGGTTGAATTCCACAACACTCCCCCATAATCTCTTGCTCTCTACGAAGTCTGAGCAAGAATCTATAGGTGGTTATGCATGTGGAAGAGATCAAAACTAAGAAGCAGATTCCTACCAGGACAGGGACTCTACAGATGTCTCCAGCAAGAGTAAGAGGCTTCCATAAGAGTTCTAATTTTATTTTAATTGGGAAAGACACTTATACCTATTTCCTCTCAAGGGTAGTTATGTGTTTCTTTTATAAGAATGACTTGGGAGACCGAGAGACAATTAGCTAGATTGATGTTTTGTTATTAGATCTCAAAAGTTCGTAATACTCTGTTTCTGAAGAATTTTCTCTTTAACGAAAGACATTCAACTTCATTGCATGATCTAAGGAAATATTGAGGAGATTTGTATGCTAATCCGGTGGTACAGGGCCCCTACTGCCCGAGAAGCTCTGTGCATATTGTTTAGATAAGTAACTTTAGCCTTGTTTCATTCCTAGTTCAAGTAGTTTTCTGAACTTTACGTTTTTATGCTCATTTACATCAAATGTTATAGCTAGTCTTGTTCTTACGAATTACTCCAAAATATCACTAACACTGAATGAGACATAGCTGTGGTGTTTTAGAGTCTAGTTGCATTTTTTCTGAACTTCATATTTTTATGCTCACTGACATCAATTGTTATAGCCAGTCTTGCTCTTATGAATTGTTACAAAATATCACTAACATCGAATGAGATAGAGCTGTAGTATTTCAGTGACTAGTTGCACTTTAGTTTAGTTGTAAAACTCCGGAGGTTAATGGCACTCTAGTTCAATTTTGTTCACTGTATTTCAAGTTTGATTGGTTGCACTCTTGTTCAGTTCTGTTTAATGTATTTCCAGTTTCATTAGTTAGTTGTATGCTAGTTTTGTTCCATTAGACCTCAAGGCCTTCATTATTTACAAACTACTCTTGTTATTAATCTCTTCCAACACATCATCATATGGATAAGAATTAGTGATATCAGTTCAAGGCCTTGATTTTTCTGCAATCTCTTATAATTTTACAAATAGCTTTTTTTTCCAAAACTATTCCAAAATATTTCTAACTTTCGAATGAGGCTTAGTAGTGACAATTTGAGTTGCAGAATGGATTAATTTCAGTATCATAGGATAATTTAGAATAGAGTCACTCACTATGTTGCAGACTATCTTTTCCAAATGTGTTCCAACAAATTTCTAGCCATGGATGGGATTTTCTCTGTGATATTGTAGATTGTTGTTTACTTAGAAGAACCTCATTGCATTAAACTTATCCTTTTCTCAAGTTATTCCAACATATTTCTAATGAATGAATTGGAATGAGTTCATGTTATGAGTTATTGAATTCATGTTATGAGTTACTTTTCTTGTTAAAGTTTCGCATTTTCTGTTCTCAAGTGCCATACATAGTTTAGAATAGGTTTTTCTCTGTTTTGGTGTGACCAACAACTTAGCTTTACCAACACATAGTTATTTTCCTCTTAGAATAAAAACACAAAACCAAAAAAATTGGAAAAACACTAAACACAACGTAGTGAGAAACAGATACCTAGGCACATATAGTGCACTTCACTTCAACAGTTTACTAACCCTGGTTGGCAATTTATGACATCAATTTAGGAACACTAAGTTGAGCAGACAATAATTTCCCAGGGTTTCCTCCTTATCTCTTCCAGATAGAAATGAAGGCATGGTATATCGTTTTGGTGCAGCTGAATGCTCCATGCCATATGAAGTGTTGGTGCTTGCCTCATGGCAAAACCCTATAGAATCCCCTTTATGCCTCATCTCCTTGAGGTCCCTTGCAATGTTCTACAGGGTATGAAGTAGGAGTTCTGAAATATATTCCTCCTCTATGCTGAAGATAGATTATCCCCACAATCTGAGCCAAGAGAAGAGCTTTGATACCACTGTAGTATTCATTTTTCAGGAATTTCTGCAATATGTTCAATGGAGACGCTGTATAAGGAAAACCATGCAACAGAAACACAAAAAAGGACTTGGATCCTCTCAAATATGTTGTATGCAGCTCAAATATGAAATGGCATCAGAAAAAAATCATTCTAGCTACATTAAATAGATCTCCCCAGCTCATATGTGCTCAAAAGCATTCCAATCCCATGACTCCACATAATAAAATTTCTGAAGACTGCAATAACGTAATTTTCATTAGGGGTTCTACAGAAAAAAATTATTCAATCCATATTTTTAGCTTTCATTAATCATAGAATCATAAATGGGAGGTTTGACCTCTTTTACATGAACATTAGAACACCTCGGCAGGGATTTCCGGAAAAATACCAATGTAAAATGCAGTACTGCAAAAAATAACGCAGTCCACTACAAATCTGTATTAAATAAGATTGAATACTATATCTAATATATTATCAATACATAAAATGGCCAAAGGCCCTCCTTAATAGACTTTCTAGAGAGAAATAGACACCTCCTCCTCCAATACAAGCACAAAATCAAGGGGCTTAACCCTGCTACTGTTGCTCCTGCAGAAAAGACGCAGTTACTGGAAGTGAATATGATGTAGATGTTTATGACTGAATGACCTGAAGTCAGATGATGAAAAATTGGCTCAGGACCTTCCCTTTTGATCTCTTAAACAAACTGAACCAAAGGTGAAGATGGAATTCCCGCATGAGAATCCTTTGCACTAAAGAGTGCTGCAACTACAACTAAACAAATGAAGCTTGCAAGTAGTAAAAATAAAAAACATAGATGAATACTGAATACCTTCCTTGCTGCTATCACTTTCTTCTTATCCTTGTTGAGCCTCCTCACCCCGAACCCACTCATTGATGAGGTGACTTCCTAGAGAAGATTCCTCTCTCAAAACTGCGTTGTCCTTGTTGGTTTCCCTCCTCTTGTAGCAGTGTTGTTGACTTGGTCAATTGGATCTAGTTCACTTGAATTGTCCCTCTTTCACACTAAAGTGGCTTTATTTTTCCTCCTAATCTGATCCCTTTTCACACTGGGATTTATTTTATTGTCCTTTTACTCTCCTACTGCAAAAATGGAGCAATTATAATATTCCAACTAGTAGTGGCTAATTGGGAATATTAAATTCAAAAAAGTACCCATAGTACATCCCTTGCACTGATCTAACTGTGCAAGAGTACCCTTGGGAATTCCAGTAGAAATCTGCTGCAAAATATTCAAGGCACCATGGTGAAGATGACCCAATCTCCTGTGTCGTAATTCGCCCAAATCCAGGCTCACCACTTCTTCTGCTTTGCCCATCATTGCAGCGCAACCATCTACCTCTAGCTTGTAGAGATTCTTAACTCTAATCCCTATCCTCTTGGTTTGACCCATTTTTTTATGTCGCAGGAAATCTTTTCCCTTGCTAAAAACAACATCATAACCTCTGTCTTCCAACATTGTGACCGAGACCAAGTTCTTCTTCAGACCTGGAACATGCATAAAATATTTCAACATAAATGATTTACCTGACTCCCTCTCAAAGGTAATGGTCCCAATGCTAGTCACACTGTATCTACCATCATCTCCCATCTCTATATGCATTTGGAGAACCTTCTCCTCCAAGTCACTAAACAACTCCTTGTCTCCCTTCATATGGAAAGACGCACCACTATCAAGATACCACACCAATCCCATTGAGATTGAAACCAAGCATGCGATAAAAGAGAAATAAAATTCAAATTGTGAGGCTAAGGCCTTTCTAGCTAAAGCTCGAACAACCTTCTTGTTCTTCATTTTCTGTGGGCAGTTAGTGGCGAGATGGCCATGTTCGTGACAATGAAAACACTTCACTTTGGACAAATCAAGATTCTTTCCTTTAGCCTCGGATTTTGGAGGGAATTTCTTCCCCTTCCCTTTCCTTTCTTTTGCAGCCAAAGTGAAATTCTCTTCATCATCATTCTTCGATGAAGAGCCATTCCTGGTACTTCGCTTTATCTCCTGCTACACAAGATCCGACCAAAGTCGCTCCCAATTCGACAGTTTCTCCTGTCCATTAACAGGGTCTTCGTAGCTATACCAACTCTTCGGAAACCCAAGGAGAGCCAAGCTCACCAAGTCATCACCATCAAAAATAATCCCCACACTTCCCAGTTCATCCCTATAGTGGAAAAACTTCGTGAGATATTTTGAAATACTGTCGCCCTTCTCCATTTTTATTTTTCTGAGCTTATCTTTCAGCACCAACTTCCTCTGGTCGCTGCTGCTTTGGAAACGATCTGTCAAAACATTCCACATTAAAAATAGAGTGGCTTTCCCATGAATTATTGACACAATATGGTCCTTCACACCTTCCAACAAAATTCGTCTTGTCTTTGCTACCTTCTTTTGCCATGCTTCAAGTCCTACAACATCGCTAGAAGCAGGCTTAGGAACATCGCTATCGATGAAATCCTTCAGTCCATTATCTTCAAGCATCGCCTCCTTCCTATCCTACCAAGCTATGTAATTCGAGCTTCCCTCAATGGAATACTTCAATTGCAACCCATTGAAAGACATTTCAATGAATACTCAACTGTCGCACCAAGAAATTTTTGTAGCAAATTCAAATTGTCCACCAACACAAAACTCAGTAATTATTCACAATTGAAATCTCCAGTAATCAATAATTCTTTGATACCATGTAGAAATTTATTAATACTGATGTATTACTGGATTCTCCTAATCTAAAAATATTTATCTTCTTGCTAAATACATAATCCTTTCATTGTTAAACTTGCAGAAATTTAAAACTCAATTGCAAACACATGTGAATAAATTCAATCACACATAACACAGTTGTTTAACGGGAAAGCTTAAAGCTAAAAAACCCAACTATAATATTATGTATATCAATGGAATCATGTAATAATCTCATACAAAGCTTAGCACATCAAGCTCTCGGTACAATCAAGAATCATTACACACTGTCATGCAGAAATTTGCATATCTATGCACCAATTTCTTGCCTCCTGACAGCCTGCCTTTACTGCGCAATCCCTGTTGAAGAAGACCACAGAATGAATTCGAATTGGCCTTGCCTTGACTATGCAATCCTCATTGGAAACTGCAATGTGTGTTAGATGCATTGAATGCATCACTATAGTCACAACGGATAGTCCATCTCACCCTTTCACCTATCTCTCCACTGGGTCTCCATTGGAACTGACATGCATTGTAGTTAAATGTTGTATTTGTTCATTTTTTAGTGAGTTATTAGTTGTGAATTAATTAAATAATTAATTCACTTAACTCTCACTAGTGTATCTTTCAGTTAGACTAGATACAACTAGCTCAACTAAGTTTAACTCCATTAACTAAGTTAAACTGAATAACAACTCGTGTAACAACTCTTCCAAATCTGTCATAAATTTACCACTTCAATTCTAACTGAGTCCTCCATGCATGAGCCACCATAAACCCTAGGAATTGCGTAATTCCTTCAGCCCACTAATTTTTCAAATCTTTTCACTGAAATAAAGTGCTCCAAGAGAATAAGTTGATGTTTATTGTCAGATTACTATTAAGAGCCAATAATAATCGACATGCATCTATTTTTAGATTGATGATATATAAATAGACTTCACTCAATATTCTAAAAATAGAATTTCATCTATTTTCCACATTTGATCAACCATATACAAATAGCATCCTGCAACTTATATAATATGCTCACCATGTCTAAAAATAGACATACCCCTAAAAATAGCCTACGGGCCCCACTTAGTGAAGGTGCTTAATTTTCACTAAGCTCATCATCTTGTCAAATCTCAACAACCTAGTCCATCACAACCATCGAGCCAACCTCCTGCACAAGGGAAACCTGGTGGCCCTTAGTATCCAGGCCAACCTGCCCAGGAGGGACAGCCTGCCTAGCCTCAACAACCGATTCAACATGCTCAGCAGTCGGTTCAACTTGTTTAGCCAGCCCAGTAGTCGGTTCAGCCTGTTCAACTAGCTCAACAACCCATTCAACCTGCTCAGCGGAGTCCACCTGCTCAACCTCAAGGCATTACTTACCCTCCTCAAGGTCAATATCAGGCAATATATAGTGCGCCCCAAGGTTTCACATATTACCCTAAAAATCAATCCCAAATGGTGTATAATCCACCTCAAGTAAATGCTTACATTTCGCAATGGAATCCATACATTGCTCAGCAAGGACCTCAATGGTATGCTCAGAATCAGTATCTCGGTCCTCGACCCTAGTATGGGTAGAACTATCAAGCTTATAACCCCTATGGTCAGAATCCTCTACGACAAAACATATGGGGGAAAAATTTCTCCTAGACTGGGTGGAATGTTAACACAGGTCCTTATAAAAGGCCTCCGAAGCCTATTAATCCTCAATTACCATTTATCGCTACATTGGAACTGGCAGATGTGTCAAAGTTAATGAACGATCTGATTCTTCATAACCCATATTGGCATCCAGTTCCAACTAAAATTCCTGGTGATTGTCCTAAGTTTGAGGGAAAGTCTAGAGAGGACCCCCAAGTGCATGTTATGACCGACCACTTGTGGTGTTCCTCTAACTCTTGGGTTGACGATTCCATCTGACTCTGTCTTTTCCAACGTAATCTTACTGGTACCGCTACAAAGTGGTGCATTGAATCATCTCATGGAATTTTTCAAGATTTCAACTCTTTAGCCATTGTGTTTGTTACCCATTTTCAGTTACTGGTTCACTATGAGACCGGGACGCACCTCCTCACATCCTTGAAATAGGACCGAGCTACTCATATCTCAGATCATATTCATGAATGGAGACGCCATCGTCACTTGATCAAGTTTGATATTCCCGATGAGCTTCTAACTGATTGGTTCACTACCTTTTTTGTCAATCAAATCGCTAAAGACATAGCTATGGGGGCATGTGTAACCGAAGAATAGGCCATTGCTCGTCCCTAGTACCTCGATCTCGTGTACTCTTAGTCTAGCATGTTTTATGATATCTTGCCTAATGCTCCTCAACCTGGAACTTCCAAAGCATCAACAACACCATCTGTCGAAGGTATCATAGGTTTCGTGTCTCAAACTTTTTGGAAGTCTTCTCCTTCAAATCCTGGGAAGAAAAAGTCTAATCCTTCCAATGATACTGCTTCTAAGTCTTCCCTAAATCCTGGTAAAACAACAGAGGTCAATATCATTCAGGCCAATCTAGTAGATAAGACTTCCAAGGGGAAAAATAAGGGTAAAGGTAAGGCCAAAGCCAATACCCCGGAGCCCCATTTGGCTCTCAGGTTTTCATGATGAACGATTCTGAATCTATTTATATTGCTACTTGGTCGAAAGATTATATTGGATCATGTCAGGCAACGGAGAAAGAGATCGCTGATGGTCCTCCTCCTCCGCCTACTTCTAGCCCTCTTCAGATTGAAAGGCCCGGTATTGAGCCCATTGTATGACCACCTTCCAAAGGTGTACTCCACAAGTCTTCTTACAATCCCAATGCCCGTGCTTCCCAACATTACTGTAATTTTGAGGATCTGGCACAAGCACCATCTGCAATTTCTACATTAGAAGTACTTTAGAGTTTTCCGTCTCAATGGAAGGCTTTTTTATCTACAATCGGCAGGGTTGATCCTACTGAGACTAGCCTTCTCACTTTTGACTTGGAGAATTTCGTCCCACGACTCCCGCACCAAATTGCGCTCATTATACAAGTTTGTATTAATGGTCTGAATATCCATCAGACAGTTGTGGATGAGGGTGCGTCTATGTGCATCATGTCATTTGCTTGCACGAAAGCCATTGATTCTCGAGATCTGAATTCATCACCAAATGCCCTAGAAGCATTTGATGGAAGAGAATCAAAATCTCTTGGTGTTCTCGCTAGTTTTCTGATTACATTAGAAGGCAATATAGTCAATGACGAGGTTTAAGTAGTTGACGCCAAGCTCAATTAAAATCTTCTCCTCAGTCATAGTTGGAATCACACCATGCTATGCATTCTGTCCACTCTCTTTTGTGTTTTGAAATTCCTGCATGAAGGAAATATTGTTACTGCTGATCAGTTGTCGTTATTCACTTCTTCTTCCGAGAAAAACTTTCAGTATGTGGATCATATTCCTACTCCCTACAAGAGCGTAGGGCCATGTCTCTTAAAAATTCCTGCCCTAATGGGTATTTTTCCTCTTCCTCCACCCCATACTGTTTATATTAATATGATCTCTTGGTCTGATGACCCATGGATCATCCCTTTGCCTAAGCAGATTTATTCTTTCAGAGATTCAATGTCATTGAGTCTGATCGAGATAGACTATTGTGAACTCATCGCAGCTTCGGAGCCTTTGCATTCTGATCATGCTCCTTTGAGAATGTCTCTTAACACTTATTCTCAAACCCCTTGGCTCGGTGATTTGGATTCGCCCGATCCCTTGAAAGAGATATTTCCCTCTGATGAAGCCATTGTGGAAACTATGTATCTCGAGGATATTTCATGGGATGATAGCCATCATCGTTCCTCGTTCATACCTAGTCTCAGGGCCATGTCTACGTATCTTGAGATGTTTACATCTCAAGTTCCTTCTCCTCTGCTTCAAATGCTTATTCTGACACATGAAGTTTTTATAGAGGGTAACTTGAGTAACATCACACAAACGATGTCTATCGAAATTTTTGTCAAACCAGGAATTGTCGAGAACATCCATATCGGGGTCACTTGTTCTTCAAATGAAGTTCAGGTTTATACTAGCCTTTTCTGTAAGTTTCACGACTTATTTGCATGGTCCTACAAAGATATTCCTGACATCGATCCTAGTATAGTGGTAGATGAGATTCCTACCTACCCTTGTTCAAAGCTTGTTCGTTAGTGCCTTCATCCTGTGCACCTTAGAAAGGTTGCCATCATTAAGGGTGAATTTGAAAAGCTTCTCAACGTTAGTTTTATCTACCTGATTCCTTTGATAAAATGGGTGTCCAAGATTGTCCCTGTAGATAAGAAACAGAGTACCATTCGGGTCTGTGTTGATTATCGTGAAATAAATCGAGCCTATCTTAAGGATAATTATCCTGCTCCCTTTATCGATCAAATCATTGATGACTACACTAGGAGTGAAATATTTGCCCTCATGGATGGATTTTCTAGCTATAACCAGATTAACATTCTTCTGAACGATTAACATAAGCCTGCATTCATTTTTCCTTGGGGTACTTTCACGTATAAGAAGCTCCCTTTTGGCTTAAAGAATGTTGGGGCCACATTTCAGTGAGCAATTTAATATGCTTTTCACGATATTAAGCACATCGTTCAACCTTATTTGGATGACCTTTCGGCTCATTCAGCTAAACGTAAGGACCACCCTGACCATCTTCGTCAGATATTTCTTTGTTGTTGACGCTATAACATCCAGTTAAATCCACATAAGTGCATCTTCTGCGTCGATTCCGATAGAATATTGGGGTTTATTGTTTCCAATGATGGGATTCACCTTGATCCGCTCAAATTTGAGGCTATCGTTAATCTCCCCTCTCCTTCCTCATTACATCAGCTTCATATTGTGTAGGGGAAGGCTAATTTTTTGCGCCATTTTATACCTAACTATGCCAAAGTGGCTAAAGGATTCACACGATTACTAAAGTAGGGTGTCCCGTTCCTTTGGGATGAGATCGCCCAAAATTATTTCGATGCTCTCAAGACATTTCTTGTCAACGCTCCTCTGTTGCATCCTCCAAACTATCATCACGATTTTCCCCTCTATTTAGCCTCCAATTTCAGCATTATTGCCATGGTTTTGGTGCAAGACAATGATGACGGTTATGAGAATGTTATTTAATACCTCTCTCGTAACCTTCTCGATACCGAAACAAGCTATGCTCATTTCGAGAAGTTAGCGTTGGCTGCAGTTCAAGCAGTTCAATGTTTTCGTCATTACATTCTACTGCGTACTGTGACTGTGATTTCTGACTGCAACCCTATGACTTATATATTGTCTTGAAAATTGCTGGGGGGAAAGTATTTGAAGTGGATCGTCATCCTCCAATAGTTTTATTTGGATTTTACTACGACCAAGTCGAAGAAATCACTAGTATTTTTCGATCTAATTTGTTCCCTCCCCTTTGACTCCGCTCCATTTGGTTCTGAGGAATGCATTCTGGATGATTTTCTTTTCCTATTTAACACCCTCGATCCTTGGTATAGTGATATCATCATATATCTTTAGACTTCTACTTTTAGATCTGAGTTGACGAAGGATACTCACCGACGCATTCATCATCAATCACAACCTTATCGTATAGTCAGAGATACACTCTACCACATCGGAGTAGATTCCATTCTCCGTTGGTGTTTGATTCTCGAGGATGCTGAGAAAGACCTGAATGATTGTCACAGTTGCACCTGTGGCAGTCACATGTATGTTTATGTCACTACACAGAACATTATTCATGTTGGGTATTTTTGGCCCTCAATCTTCAAGGACTACATTGTTTTTGTTCGACAATTTCATGATTGCCAAATCTATCAGCAGAAGATGCACGCGTTGCCTACCCATCTCCACCCTGTCATTACCGTTGGTCCCTTTGTGAAGTGGGGCATCGATTTTATGATGTGTAACCCTCACTCGGCCAAGGGGCATGCTTATATCATCGTAGCCATTGACTACTTCACCAAATGGGCCGAAGCAACGCCTACACTTACCATTGATGGTAAGACAACAGTGCAGTTCATATTCAATCACATCATTTCTAGGTTTGGTGTTCCTCAAGCCATAATTACCAATCATGGTTCCCATTTTTGGCATTATATGGTGGCAGAGTTGACTTCCAGGTTGGGCTTGCATAACGACAACTCAATGCCATACTATCCTCAAGCCAATGGCTAGGTTGAAGCTGTGAATAAAGTTCTTGTCACCATGCTTCAACGTACGATTAGGATGTACAAATCCAACTGGCATCTCATGTTATTTTTGGCTCTTTGGGCATATCTAACCTCTGTTAAGGATGTGACTGGATTCACTCCATTCCAGCTTGTTTATGGTCTGGAAGCTACCCTTCTGATTGAGTGTGAAATACCTTAGCTCAAGTTAGTTGTTGAATTGCTACCGAACACTTCACCAGAAGAGGAGCATATTTTCTACTTAGAAACGTTGGATGAAACTCGCTGCTTGGTTGCTTTGGTCATTGAGACACAGAAAAAGTGGGTCAAAGCTCATTTTGACCAGTAATTTTCCCCTCACTCCTTCATAGAAGGAGACCTCATCCTCCTGTATGACCAAGCTCATGATAATCTGGGGGAAGGAAAATTTCAGCCCATGTGGCATGGGCCCTACATTGTTAAACGTGTCTTGCGGAATGGGGCCTATGAGCTCATTGATTACGAAGGTCATCCTCTGGATCAACCCAGAAATGGGTTGTATCTCAAAAATATTATGCATGAGTCATTCGTGCATGTTTTGTGTACATAGGTGTTCTTTTCATTTTTGTACATTTTTGGCTTGGTGTTCTTTGCAAGTATTTTCCTACTTATTGGGTCGTTGCTCATTGTGCAGATGTCTATTATCCCTTATATCGGTTTCACGGATGGTGCTTCCCACAGTACTCGGAACCTGTCTTCGGCAGCCTGGGTGATTTATGATCCTACTAGTGAGTTGATAGATCTACAAGGTATTTGTCTCGGAAAAACTACAAAAAATTTCACTGAGTATAGTGATGTCATTGAAATATTAATCGAGGCAATCACCCTCGGCATTCATGCATTGGTTGTAAATCTAGACTCACAACTTGTTGTTCTTGAACTTAATGGACATTATTCAGTTAGAAACCCTCAGATTTTAAGGTTGTATTTATGTGTTCATTTGCTGGAAAGACATTTTTATTATATTACATATCAACATATTCCTAGGTGAATGAATGCATTAACTGATACAGTGGCTAACATTGTATTAGATAGATATTTGCGTAATCTGTAAAATCATCATCACATGAAAAAGATCCATATAGGAAAATATATATATATATATATATATATATATATATATATATATATATATATATATATATATATATATATATATATATATATATATATATATCGAATATTTGCATTAGTGTGCATCATAAGTTCAACAAAATATGTGTGTTTCTATTACATCCCGAGACATCATGTCTCTAAAAAACATGCATAAATAAATCCTAGGTGTCTAATCGGTGTGATGCTCATGATAGCATGTCGCTGCCCATACAAGCCACCTCAAGAAGAAGTGAACTCGGTTTGACACCCCTACAGTGTGTCTCTGGTATGCACGAGGAACATCGTCGAATCGTGCATAGTCCGAGACCCCTCCAGAGATTCCCTCCAGGCTGCGCACGATTTCCTCCTCCTTGCCTCCCTCACCATGAGGGGCAATATCAAAGTTGCGAGGGATTCACCTTGCTATCGGAGACATGCCTGCAGGTATTTCTGGTCCAACATCTACATAATACATGGGTTTAATGTTAGAACATACATAACAAAAAAATAATAATACTCATGAAAATAAAAAATGAGACTTACCAAGTGCTTCATTCCAATGCTCTCCTTCTAGGAGTGGGAGATCTGGATCACCAGTAAAATCTGTGCCAAAGTAGGGCCAATCCTCCATGACAATAAGCTGTCGACGGATCCAATCAAAGAACTCTAATCTCCAGTGCATGTGTTGACCACCCCCCTGACCTTGGCATCAGCGCTGCCCAAAAGGCCATCCGTGGCTCCTGTGTTGGTGGTGTCGGAACTATCACTTCCTGTCGATGAAAAATTGGTAGTCATTCCAAGAGGAATGATACCAGGATGGATCCATATCCAAACTGATTTAGTTTGGTTTTCCTGCATTTCATCAGTTGATGTTTCATATTGATCATCACTGCCTTTGCCCAATTGTAGAGGGTCAGTGTTAGAGAGTCTACTGCAAGAAGGAGCTATGCTTTTATTGCTTCGTGTGATGCTTGCGATCTCGCAGCTCGTGTGATAGTGCGTAGCACTACCTTTAGTGCCAAGTCTGGGATTGTTTGGATATCCACTTTCCCACTTCCTGATCCTTTCTGCGCCCCTTGACATACCTTGTTGATCACCATGGTCATGTTCTCCATGGTAGGCTAGGTGTTGGTCGAGACTGGTATTGGCCCCCTCCGTGACAGTCCTGTGATGAAATAGATCTCTGAAACATCAATTTCAAGTTCCTGATCACGAAGAATGAATTTTTTCTGATCCTCATCCCAGATACTGATTAAGTATTGTAGCAGCTATGGTTGAGCTCTGAGGCACAGTGTCATGAAGAATTTTTTCAGTCCACGATCTTTGAGAGCTTCCATGCATCTCTCATTTTCCATGGCAAGCTCGTCTTCTGCACTGTGTTCTCGTTCTTTCCATTTGATAACCATTTTTCCCCTTTACACTTGCAAACATGTTCATATGGACTTCATTAGCCAAATTAAAATCTTTTAATTTGTGAAATTCGTGCCTGCTTGCTTGCATTGTAAGTTTAAAAAGGTTTGCGCGGTTGGCGCAATTTTTTGGGAAACAGTCGCACCAATGGACGTGCCCCAATTCAGAAATCTGGGCAATTGGCACGAGTCTGTGCTCGATACTCATGCCAACCTGCCCTATTTTTTACAAATTCCCCCATAGAATTCCAAATATTGGGTTGTAGGTAATGAAAGAGGAATCAAAATGCGGGGAAGGATGTCAGCTCTTACCTGGAACTGACGGATTTGAGATTGATTTGCTGGATCGCCTGCTATCGTCACCATAAAATAATAGTCTAGAAATGGGTAACTATTGTTTGGCAAGAGGTAAAAGTGAAAAGTAATTTTTTTTACCATTTTTGGCATTTTATAACTTTTCAGAACCCTAACTAGGTTTTAAGACATGTTTTTCAATTATTACATTATGTTATTTCAAGAAATGGGTTTTACATTTGTCTCTTGTGCAGTGACAAGTTTTTAGTGATATTGCGATGAAGTAGCGAGTTGTATTTTATACTTTTTTGGAGTCGATAAAAACACGAAAATTTCACTACTGGAGTCATCTTTCAGCTCTTTTCTGACTCTCTGAAACTCAAAAGATTGCTGAGACTCTTGTCGTTTTGAACTCGTTAAATGGCTACGAAACGATATCTACCCAGTATACGTTTGCCATTTTTCGAGCTGGGATAAATTAATTATGAAAAAGGAACACCTTAGCTTATCATGACTAAGAGGTTATTTCAAATATTGTTTTCTACCTTTTCGGATCTGAGGGACTATTTACGAAAAGGGACTTGCTGGAGTTTTCTTTTCCACTTCTTTTCAAACTCTCTAAACACGAAAATATAACAAGTTCTTCCTTTGTCAAACGCATTAAACCCTGATGAAATCATACATCATCACCATGACATTCACCAAGTTCCTCCTTCCTAGGGCTCGTAAAATGTACTAGGATGGATTTGTCCAAAGGAAAAAATTACAACACAAGCATATGCTATCCCCTTCAAGGTTGTTCTTCAAAAATAATTGGGGTACTCGCCAGAAATGGTGGGGGTGCTGGAAACCTGCCTAGTTTTTCCAGTGTCGCTTCGAACATGATACTCATCTGCATTCGTGTTGTGTTGGAGACATCTCATTCCGTCATTTTTTCCTTTGTAATATCCCAAAATAGGGAATTTATACAACAATAAGAAAACCTTAAGATGTTCCAAAGTTTGAGATCCAACAAGAAATCAACTCATAAGAGTTTATGGAACACATATCCATCAAATGAATGAATCAACAACAAAAAGAAGCATTTCTATATCCTCCCAAGTGGGGAAAATGTAGCATTTCGACCCTGAAAACGTTATTTCTGGAGATTTACATTTTAAGTGGGAGAAATAAGACTTGGTTCCCTTAGAATATATACTTAGGCCCTCACATACAAAACAGGAACTGAAAAAAATCACTTATGTTAAGTTGAACAGACCTCCAGACCTCAAATCAACTTAAAAATAGCCAAATCCCATGACTTAAGCTATGCTAAGTAATTAATTAACAGTGTCAAAACAGAATTATTTTCTGAGGGTTTCTATATTATAATGATATAAAAACATGGATCTGGAACTTAATGGAACAATATGCTAGAAAGTGAAGATATGGCCTCCTTAATGTACATTATAAAAACAACGGCAATGCTTCCAGTACACAAGACAAAAGAGAAGATCTGAATATTCAGCTCTGAAAAATGCAGTATGACTAAAAAATTACAGAAATGTAGCTGAATTATACAAATAGGGATGAGAATACCTTCTACAAGCTTTTTGGGAGAAGGGTTGGCCCTTTCCCTAGGAAACTAGGTCAAATTGTGGGTCAACTCTGCAACAACCTATGCAAAATGACACAGTTACTACAAGGGAATGCATTGTAGGAGATGAGAAATACTTTTTCCTACTGCCAAGATGTGAAATGAGCTCAGAAATCTTCCTAGCTGATCTCTCAAGAGAAGGAAGGCACCCTCTACTGAGAAATAGACCCTGAAGTGGTGTTATCAAACCTCCACTGCAACACCCTGCAACACAGCAATATTATACTACAAAAATAATGTTGAGGCTGAAGAATGGTGCTTGGCCTCAAGCCTGGATGTGGATAAATACAGTACAGATCTCTCCCAAGAGGCCTCTTAAGGTAAGAGGTGGGATTCCCGCTCGGGAACACCCTATGCTAAACAGCATTGCAACCTTGCTAAACAGCAAGAGGAATCCAAGTCTAAATAGACCAGGATCGAATGATCATATCCAAAGCATGAATAACAAAGGCTCCCACCCTCTTCATATATAGAAAGTGAACCTCTTCACATTGGGTCCCATCCATATGTGCCATCAACCTCATGCAAGTTGTCCTCCACCAAAACTGTGTTGTTCATCAAGGAGATTCAATGCATCTAGAAAGCTTTGTTGACTTGGTCAAAGTTGACTCAATCAACATGATCCCATCTCTGTTCACACCTAAGGGTGCTCAAATTAGCTTCTTATTCTTCCTCCTTTCACATTAAGATTGTTATTGATCCTTCTAAAGAGGTTAATGGGCCTCCCTACCCATTTATTCACCTACCTAGTGATAAAACAACTCTAATATTCCATTTAGCTTGAAGGCTAAAATTTTGGAATATTATAGTCCTCCCCTCCAAAATGTTGCTTGTCCTCAAGCAACTGTATAAGGAGATAAAAATTCCTCCCCTCCTCTTCTTGTGGCATCCTCATCAAAATTCCCCACCACTGCTCAGAATGATCTGCTACAAATCTACCCTCCAATGGTTCCTCCCAAGCATACAAAACCATATGGCTCACATCATAGAAAGGTGAGCGAAGTGGAAAACTTTGCCTATCTGGGCCTGCCTCATCAATAGTAGGAGTGATGATAAACATGGGGAATCTTATTCTGTCAAGAGTGACTCCTACACCGAAAAATATCCAATAAAACAGAGCACCCAGTTAGCTCAAAAAGATTCTCAACCCCGGTTCATACAATGTGATACAATGTGTTGTGGCCTGCATGGAGACTGGATCACTCTGGCCAAATGGTTTCTTCTACATTTATGATAAATATGGGCTGTTTCTGGATCTTGGGCTGGAATATTATGACCTCCAAGAGTGGCCTGCTACCCCACCAAAGAAATAAACCATGAAGTGCCTCCTCCAAAAACCTCCCAAGTTCTCCAAATGGCTCCTCCCATATGAAGAAAAGAGATATAGTTTAAATCATGGGCCGCCTATCGTTTTTCAAAAAATATATCATGAAAAGTAGGGAGAATCATACTCCGCTAGTAATTCCCAACTCAGTCCCATCTCGAACAAGTTCATGAACATAAAATTATTAGCAATACATGGAAGCAAAAACCAATAAAAACAAGTTTCCATGTGACAACCGGAAAGTGGATCATAGTTCCTCACATGGAACCAGCACAGTGCATCCAATGCCTGCCTCAAAACAAAGTATAGCAAGTTCTTTCCCAGCCACTTGTTTGCTGCCACAGTCATCTCATAAAATGGAATCATGAATATACAATTTGGTGCCAATGGTGCACACCAAGAATCATGTGGCTTCCCCCACAAACCACCAAATAAATAGTCAATCTCAATGCCACAAGTGGCTCTAAGTACATCATCATATAATATGCAAGAAGGGACAATCCTTCTTGGTACAACATGTTGCTCATATGAAGAAAAGAAGTACAAAAAATAAAGTGAAATTGTACATCCTCCGTCATTTACTTGAGACCTTGAGCTGAAATGGCTCAACCGGAAATTTTCCCTCACCTCCAAAGAGTAGGGAAGTGGTTGTGACCTCCTCTCTATCACCATCCAGGATATGCATCTCTCCATATGCTGAAATATTTTATGTTGTATGCCCTCCCAAGTGAACTCCTCTTCCAAATAAAGATATGCATCATAATGCATGGAAAGGAAGTCCTCATGTGTTGCATGAAGCAACTTCTCCTTGAGCTTATAAGCTCCAGTCAAGAAGACTCTCCCATAATAATAGATGACCACATCATCCAACATATACTCATCATCTCTATCCGGGTCATCAAGAATCATACATGCACCTAGATCCTTGGATTACTCTACCAAGAGTTGAGATCTCCAATATGGATCAATCCTCCCAAGAGACAATGTTGGTGATCTGGCAGGGGAAGCTCTCCTCATGTTGCTGCCTACTAATTTGACATCCCCCATGCCAAATTATTCCTCCAAACTCTTCACCTCTCCAAAATCCAAGAGTGGTGAACCCAAAGACAAGATGTCTCTCATCAACTCTAGATCTGGTGGCCTCCCATGTGGAAAATGCCTCCATGTAGTGAGATGTCAATGTCAAGAGTAGACTGTACATATGGTTGGGAAACCTTGCCCTTGCTCTCACAACATAAATCAGTTTGCCTCTGCCTTGCATCAGCTCTTTGAAATAGATAGAGGTGTGTGCTTCTCATCAAATGATGATGATCTTGCTCCCTATCTTCTTCTTTCATCTACAATGCTCCACAATCATGTTGTCCATTTATTGTGTCTTGACCTCCATATGTGAGATCATGGGGAACTTCTTGCAATGCTACAAGAAATCCTCCTATTGGAGCATGTGCTCCTCCCTCTGCATGAGGTACTAGATATGCTCTAGATGTGATAGCGTTGTAACCCCCATCCTTCTCTTCATCTTGAATATGAATAGGAGGTAACTGCTCAATAATATGATCATCTTTTGCAAAAGGAACCTTCATGCCCTCTTTTCCAAGGTTATGAAACAAGGATATTGCCTATATCAAGGTATCATGCAAGATGTGAGCTTCTCCAACGTTTTTCTGAAGTGGATTTGAGTTTGTAGGTCCTTCCAACTTATGAAAAAGTTTTACTTGTCTTGGTTTGATTGTTTCATGTTTTTGATCAAACCTTTCTACCAATCTCTTAGTGAACTTTGCAAAAGAAGAAGTATTGACATCTCTCAATGAAAATGACTCAAAATCCCACCAAGCATAGGCCTTACCTTCAAAGTGCAGCGCTGCAATTCTGATGGCTTCATCTTCAGAAACTTGGTGCTGCTGTAAATAATTATGCAACTCCTCCACCCAAGCTTTGGCTGAAAAAGTTGGGGATCCATCAAAGGTAGATAGAAAAAATATATCCATGTCATGCAGCTTTCTCCTCTCCACCTTGATCTTGCAAAACGCTTTGAAAGTGATATGATCTATAAACTTTTCAGTTTGAGATTCATACTCTTACAAAAAATTACTAAGAGTTTCCCTCCTTGGCATTTCCTCTTCTTTCATATTTTCCATAGTAGATCTGGGAATTTGACTGTGTTGTACATAATAGGGTGTAGCTGCATGCTCAAACCTATCATGTGCCAATCTAGACCTGACTCTAGATTCAAACTTCTCTGGAGATTCCATCTCCTTTCTCATCTTCTTAATATTTTCATTGATGCTCTGCATAGATTTTGGAAGAAGCTTTGAGAGCCTCTCCTCCTTCATTCCTCTACATAATGGAATCTTCTTTCTGTTCATCTCTCCTCGTGATATAATCATGGCTGAGTTCCACAGGCTGAGCCAAGACTATGCTTTGATACCACTGTAATATCCCAAAATAGGGAATTTATACAATAATAAGAACACCTTAAGATGTTCCAAAGTTGGATATCTAGAAATAAATCAACTCATAAGAGTGTATGGAATACATATCCATCAAATGAATGAATCAACAACAAAAAGAAGCATTTCTATATCCTCCCAAGTGGGGAAAATGTATCATTTTGACCTTGAAAACGTTATTTGTGGAGATTTAAGTTTTAAGTGGGAGAAATAACACTTGTTTCCCTTAGAATATATACTTAGGCCCTCACATACAAAAGAGGAACTGAAAAAAATCACTTATTATAAGTTAAACAAACCTCCCGGCCTCAAATCAGCTTAAAAATAGCTAAATCCCATGACTTAAGCTATGCAGAAATTACCAAAGAAAAAAATAGCGTTATTTTTTTAGGGTTTCTCCAGTATATTGATAGAAAAACATGGATCTAGAACTTAATGGAACAATATGCTAAGAAAGTGAAGATTTGGCCTCCTTAATGCATTATAAAGACAACTCGGCAAGGGTTTCATGAAAGTACGAGTACAAAAAGAGCAGATCTGAATATTCAGCTCTGAAAAATGTAGTATGACTAAAAAATTACAGAAATATAGCTAAATAATAAAAAGAGGGATGATAATCCCTTCTAAAATCTTTCCGGGAGAAGGGTTGGCCCTTTCCCTAGGAAACTAGCTCAAATTTAGGGGCTGAAACCTTGTTGCAGCAACTCTATGTGAAAAAATGCAGTTCCTGCAAGGGACTGTGCTATAGGAGATGAGGAATAATTTCTCCTACTTCCAAGGTGTTAAATAAGCCCAGAAAACTTCCTAGATGATCTCTTAAGAGAAGGAAGGAACCCTCTAATGAGAAACAGACCCAGAAGTAGTGTTATCAAACCTCCACTACAACACCCTGCAACACAACAATATTATGCTATAGAAATAACGCTGAGGCTGAAGAATGGTGCTTGGCCTTAAGCCTGGATGTGGAGAAATACAGAATAGAGCTCTCCCAAGAGGCCTCTCAAGGGAAGTGGTGGGATTCCTGCTCGGGAACACCCTGTGCTAAACAACACTGCAACCCTGCTAAACAACAAGAGGAAGCCAAGTCTAAATAGAAAAATATCAAATGATAATCAAAATCATGAATAAAAAAGGCTCCCATCCTCTCCATATATAGCAAGTGAACCTCTTCACATTGGGTCCCATCCATATGTTCCATCAAGCTCATGCAAGTTGTTCTCCACCAAAACTACGCTGTCCATCAAGGAGGTTTAATGTATCTAGACAACTTTGTTGATTTGGTCAAAGTTGACTGAATCAACATGATCCCATCTCTGTTCACACCCAAGGGTGCTCAAATTAGTTGCTTATTCTTACTCCTTTCACATTAGGAGTGTTATTGATCCTTCTAAAGAGCTTAATGGGCCTCCCTACCCATTTATTCACCTACCTAGTGATAAAACAACTCTAATATTCCATTTAGCTTGAAGGCTAAAATTTTGGAATATTAAAGCCTGCATGGGTTTGAAAATCTATTTTGACCTCTCATCTACTCTTTTCCACGTCATCATGACCTCAGATCCCTTGATGTCAAATACTACCAAATCCAGAGTCGTGTCACTGATATGTTCAAGAGAAGTTTTTCCTCTACAGTTTTCAACATCCCTCTAATTCTCTGTTCGGTCCTGATTCACTATCATCATGCTCCTTTGTCTCGTGTTGATGATGTGGGAAACCTTATGGCCCTCCTTCGACCGAGTCGCTTCCTATCGACTTCAGCTCATTATCCAGGAAGTTGATCTAGAGACTCCCTTCTGGTACCTTAGAGCTTGCATGCCTCAATGGAAACTTATTTGCATTCGACGACAGGTCCACATCATTGGCCTTCGATCGAGTGATTCTACAGGTTTTCGATGCCAGATCACTATTCAAATTTCATGGTTGTACCTATTTTACCTTGAGAACCATTGTCATTATTGGTGGTTTCTCTTGTTCCTGTTAACATATTTCATCATTGGCTGGTAATCAGGTGACTTTCTTGCATGTTTGACTTCAGCTCACATATTCACATGCTTGAATTTGTAATTTTTCGAGTCGAGATGGAGCACAAAACCCTGGGTTTTTTCTGATAAGATCGAGGCTACAGGATATTGTGGTTTATCATCACTTTATGCATGAATCTGTTGATTAGATTTTTGCGACCATACCTGAGCCTATTTGTTGATTTTTATTGCTGGATGGCTGCGTCCATACCTTGGATCTTAGTTCATATATGTACTCTATTATGGATTTTTGCACCCATGCCACATGTTCATGTATCATAGATATCAATTGTATTTGTAATTTTAGGTCTTCCGACAATGGTGTTTGGTTCAAATGCATTCTCGTAAAGCATTTCACCCCTCCCTCTCTCTCGGAACTCATGCTTTAAGGGGCATCTGTTACACATCATTTTGTTACTGTCCCTGCAATCCCCATCCCGCACATGGGGGGCTCATTTCTATGACCAAAAAAAAGTGTCATGGCTTGCAAATACCATCATTTCATCCCTTTCCATGAGGAAAACACTCCTTCTGTTGACAATTTCTTGAGCAGACCATCAGAAACACATGTTTTTTCCTTGGTGCTAGTAGACCATTATGCCCTCACGCCAATGAGGAAGATTAACACTGGGCCCCATGCCCATTGGCACTCTATCCCAGTGATCTAACCATGCCAACCTATTTATGGAATTTAAAAAAAAAAAAAAAGGCGAAGTTTCTATCCTAACAACTTCGTGGGTGAGTCATTTGGAGTGGTTCGACTGAATAACCTCGACCTCCCTCCTTTGGCCTCTTGTTTCCACCTTTTGGGGAAACCTCCCAAGGGATAAGGCCTCCCTTCCACCATTGTAGGCATCCCAACCTCCTCCTCTCCCTCTATAAATAAATCCATCTTCGATTGATGAGCTAGATGAACATATTATAGCTGAAATGCTGAAGATAATTCCTGAACATTCTACTAGAATGATAGAACGGAAGAGACCTTTGTTGAGAGAGCTTAGGCTTGTGTCCTCATCCCATCCGAATTCCCAACGATCCATTGAGATGTGCTTCAACTAAACCCCACTGAAGGAGGCTGTGATGTCAAGGCTCCGGTTGTAACTCTTTATTCTATTTATACATATACATGACTATTTTCTGGATCCCATCTTGCGTTAATGTGTTTTATTTGATGCAATATGCTTAACCCTCCTTCAATAGTTAGTTTATTATGAATGAAATCATCATTTTGTATGTTTCTCTTGTTTTATGATCTTCATGCAGGTATCCAAACATTGTTGCAGAAGGATTGTGACCAGCCGAGATAGAGATCAAGAGGCCACCACCACTACAATGACGACAGCGTTGGACTCCAGGTAGGAAAATCTACCCTATCCTTTTCATTCGATAATTAAGGTACCTACACTTTAGCTTATCCCTTTGTTGCTAGACCCACTCTAGGGCTAGAGGGATCGTCTCTATCCACAGAGAGGATTTACCTTCCCAACACTATCTGTCCTGAAGATCAGCACAAGACTCCATTTATTTGTCCCAGGGGTACCTTTTCTTACAAGAAAATGCGTTTTGACCTCAAAAATGTTGGAGCTAATTTGCAACGGGCTATGTCTTATGCCTTCCATGACATCAAACATATTATCAAGGCATATTTGAATGATTTAGCTGTTTGTTCTCGCAAGAGAATTGATCATCCTTCTCACCTCCATCAAGTTTTTGAACGATGTCGGTATTACCAAATCTGGTTCAACCCGAACAAGTGTGTTTTCGCTGTCCCATCCGGTCGGTTTTTGGGATTCATTGTGTCTATGGGAGGGATTCATGTAGATCTCTTCAAGGTTGAGGAAATACTTCAGTTGCGTCCCCTGTCTTCAATTTGTCAACCTCAAAGTCTACAAGGAAAAGCTAATTTCCTGCGGAGATTCATCGTAAACTATGTTGAGATTACAAAAGGATTTATGAGATTATTAAAGAAAGGAGTTCCGTTCTTTTGGGATGACTTTGCTCAAAGCTCATTCTACGCTTTGAAAAAATAATTGACCTCTGCTCCTTTACTGAGTCCACTCGATTATAGCAGGGTTTTCTTTTTGTACCTTGTGGCAACAAAATCTACCATTGGTATGGTTCTGGTTCAAGAAGACGATGCTCTTTCTGAGCATGTTATATACTACCTTAGTCGAGGCTTGGTAGGTCCTGAACTCCAGTATTCTCTGATATAGAAACTTGCTTTAGCAGCTATCCATGTTGTGCAACAGATTAGACACTATATTCTCCTTCGCAAAACATATGTTTTGGCAACGGTCAATCCATTTCAATTTGTTCTCAGTAGGCGAGTGATTGGGGGAAAATACGATCGATGGATTGTGATTTTGTAGGAATTTGATCTTACATTTATGTTCGCCAAGTCAAAGAAATCATTAGTTTTTGCGGAATTGATTTCTTAGTTTCCCTGTGGAGAAGAGATTGTTTATGACGAATCATTTCTTGATGAACATATTTTTCTCATTTCTTCACAGGATCCTTGGTATGGGGATCTAATATTTTATCTCCAGACTGTAAAGTTTCCCTCAACTTTTTCGAAATATAAGGGCCAGAAGTTACGTGACTTAGCCAATAGTTGTTTGATTATTGGTGACACTTTATATCATCGCGGGGTTGACTCGATCCTTAGACACTGCTTAACTCTCGAAGACGCTGAAGTTGTGATGAATGATTGCCACAATGGAGCTTGTGGTGGTCATTTATCTGGGCTTGCTACAGCCCAAAAAATCTTGTGTGAAGGATAATTTTGGCATTCGATTTTCAAATATTGTATGGAATCGGTCCAAAAGTGTCATCTGTGTCAGGTTTATACTCGAAAGATGCACGCTCATCTAGCTCTGCTCTTTCCCATCATTACTGTTGGACCCTTTACAAAGTGGGGTATTGATTATAATACTTGTAACCCGCCTTCGGCTAAAGGTCACAAGTACATTATCGTAGCTATAGAATACCTCACTAAGTGGGTTGAGGCTATGCCTACTTTTGGGAATGACGGTGAGACATCAGCTCTCTTCCTCTTTAATCAAGTCATTTCTCACTTTGGTATCCCCAAAGAGATTGTCACTAACCATGGTAGTCACTTTTATAACAACATTATGGATGAATTGGCTCTGAAATTAGGTTTCCAGTAGGAGCATTCATCTCCTTATTATCCTTAGGCCAATGGGCAAGTTGAAGTTGTGAAAAAATCCTTGAAGACAATTCTTCAACGGACAATTGATAAATCTAGATCCAATTGGAATATTATGCTATATCCGGCACTTTGGGCATACCAGATGTCACTCAAAACTACAACCAGATTTACTCCATTTCAACTGGCTTATGGGTTGGAATCTATATTTCTTATTGAATGCAAAATTCCCTCTCTTAAGTTAGTTGTTGAGCTTCTTACTCACACTTCCAATCTCGAAGAATTCCTTCTTCATCTGGAACATCTCGATGAGCAGCGTCGAGATGCAGCTACGATGAATGAGGCGCATAATAAATGGTTAAAGGTTCAATACGATAAAGTATTCAAACCTAGGGTTTTCTCTAAAGGTGACCTTGTCTTGGCTTATGCCCAAGAGAAGGATGCCTTGGGGCCTGGCAAGTTTAAATATATGTGGTATGGCCCCTTTATTGTTAAAAATGTCTTGAAGAAAGGAGCTTATGCCTTGGTTGACCAGATGGAAATGAGTTGGAAGAGCCCATAAATGGGCTATATTTGAAAAATTATTATGCCTAGGCTTCGACCTAGCATCCTGCTTTGTTGTATATATTTTGTTTTTTTTTGTACATATCTAGGTTTCGATTTTTTGTGTGATTTTGATGAATTTCATACACTTTGGCAGGTAATATTGGATGACATGAGTCACTTTTGTTTCACCGATGGTGCTAGTAGACATACCTAGAACTTGGCTTCTGCGGCTTGGGTACTCCATTATCCATCTCGTCAGTTATTATTTTCAAGAGGTGCTTGCATTGCTCCTACTTCAAACAACGTAGAAGAATACACTGCAGTGGTCAACCTACTCTCGGAAGCAATATCCTTGGGTGTTGATTCGTTAGTAGTTTTTTTGGATTCACAGCTAGTGGTTTCACAGTTGAACAACACATATTGTGTCCAAGACCCATTTTTGCATCGATTGTTTTTTAGGGTACGTTTGTTACAATGATCATTTCAATTTATCACATTCATTCATATTCCTCGAGTTGACAATTGGATGGTAGACTTATTGGTTAATCAAGCAATTGATTGGCATATTAATCATTCAATACATTAAAAAATATATCAAATACATCATTCATTATCATACATTTGAGTCATCACATCGTATAAATCGTTTTGTATATATATATATATACAAAATATGGACCATCATGTCCTACAAAATTAGGGCTTATGCCCGATCATCTCTATCATCAAAAAATATTGCAATCATTCGATCATATCTATAATCTACTCCTGAGGTCCCTGCCCAACATTTGTGCTCCTATAGAACACAATGACAGTCGTTACATGACAGAATTACCGAACCCAGTCTCGTGGTACTCCTACCACCCATCTCTGGATAGCCTCTGGTAGGTCATCGATAACGGCCATAGGCAGTTGTTGAGTCAAGCTCTCCAAGTTCATCTATACTGCATGGAGTGTCTTGCCAGGGTTTTCAGCATCTTCCTCACCTCTGCAGCGCTTATGCCTTGGGTACCCCTCTGGCCTGACCAGTCCCATGTTTGCATCATGATCATCATAATTTTGTATTTATTCCAATAAAAAAATATTTATACTTTGAAAAAATCATAAGAGAAATAAAATAATCAAAAATAAAAAATGCAATCTCACCGATTGTGCCCCATGTTGCACCAGGTGGCAGGACTAGATCTGGATCTGCATGAAAGTCCATCCCAAAATATGGATAATATTCCACTACGATGACTTGTTATTCCCACCATTGGAAGAACTCATCATCCCATGTGGTCTGGGGAACTTCACTTCCCCCTAATCTCTTCATCAGATCTACCCATCGTGCTATTCTTGGATCTCTCGGGCTGCTGATAGTTGAGATGACCTTCGGCCGAAGCACTGGGACCCTCTCGAAGAAGAATTTCAGGAAGATTGTACCGTACCCAAAGTGTTTAGTCTTTGATTTTCGGATTGAAGTCAATTTATTTTTCATATTTCTTAGCAAGGCTATGCACCAGTTAAAGAGATGAATCAGACATTCCACTATTATGCTCATTTGTGTCCGTGAAGACTGATGCAGAGAAGCTGATCCTACTACTCTGCCAATGGTAAAAAGAAGGATATTCATATATAAATCCTTTAGATCTTTGATAGGAATATGTGTTCCTACATTTTGCGCATCTTCTACGCAATAGAATTGGACATAATCCTCTACGGTAAGCCCTCCAATAGGCTTTATGTGCAAGTCTACTGGGTCTCCCCTTCGAGAGAGTCCAGTAATGAAGTATATATCTTCCACTTCTATGCGTAGTGGTATCTGATCAATTATGAAATAATATTCTTCCAGTTCCCAATGATCAACCAACATTTGAAGCAAACGAACATTTCTTTTCATATTGGGCATTTTGAAAAATTTGAGCAATCCGCAATTCCAGAGAATATCTAACGAAGTTTGATCCTCCATCACTTCATTTTCAATTGCACTATGCTCATGCTCTCTCCAGCTGATGGACATCCTGGGAAAAATCATTAATTGACTGATTAGATACAAGTTTTAAATTTTCGCTCTACGCATACGCGACCTTGTTTGTACATAGTTGTGTATCATACGCAGGTTCATCCACACGAGCCCACGTATGCGTAGAGGGTTGTTAGGATTCTATAATGTACCTTTTTGACCATACATTTTACTATCATTCCACTCTTTTCTAGTCCATATTTAAAGCCTATACTATCACTTCCACTCATTCTTCCAAAGGTATATAACATTCTTCTCTTTACTATACGTTTAACTTGTTTTACATATAATTTTACATTACTTTCATATTTAATCATTAATAGAAGATATATAGTTGCTGAGGCAGTTTGAAGACTGTAGATAATCTATCATGGTTGTCTAAAGACCGTGTTGTTGAAACAGTCAACATGGTATGAAAATCTCGTTGCTGAAACAGCTGTGATTTGAGATTATGAACAGTATTTTAGGCATGATGGCAACAATAAAAGACAAGTAAGGAAGTTGTTACATGGGCCATAACAACTGCACTTTGAAGCCAGTACCATTGTAACCATTGTAACAACATTTTTCTATGGAAGAACAAAAAGGTCCTATTTCAGTATAGAAGATTAGATTGGGTTAAAAGTAGGATTTATATAATGTAATCAATTGTAATAGATGTCTCCTCTTTAAAAAGAGGATACATCAGCATCAGAGGGACAATTAGATGACGGGAGATTTATTTTGAAACAAACTTACAGAGAAGGGCGTGAATCCTTTGTAATATGTTATTTCTTTTGACAGATGAATAAAAGCTTGTTCTGAGCATTTCATTTTAGTTCCTTCTCCTGGGGAATCTTGTGAGAAGGAAAGGGCCCACCTTCTTCACAATATTCACCCATTTATTTCCATAGTGTGTTAACTGTTATTTTCATTTACGCCTTGTTAAATTATGTTTGCTGAAATATTTTATGCAGTATTGGAACTCTGTTATCTATTGCTGAAACTCTGTTTCTATTAATTGTTGCATTGTTTTCATACAATTCATTCTTAGGTAATTGAGGATTATTTTAATTGGTAATCTTGTTTATAGAATGAATTTGTGAAAGTGTGGTAATCAGAAATAGGTGCTGAAGATTCCTACTTGGGGAATAGGGTCTTGTTCTCTGTTATAGCATAACTAGTCTTTACTTCTGCAGATTGGTTTCCTTTCCTAGATTTTCATCTTTTTAATGTAATCCAAGATTATCTTGGTGATTGTCAGCAATAGAAAGATTTTCTTTGCTATAACTCAAGTAGAACTTCAGTTTGCGCGAAGCAAGGTGTGATTAGTGTAATTTTTACTACAAATTTTCATTGCTTTTGAGATTGAGCATATACAATGTGTGATTGCCTTTGAAATAAACAGACTTCCCTGGGTTGACAATTTATGTAGCACTTGATTTCCTAAATTAATAAGCAATTAAAGTGACCAAAAAGGGTTTCAACAAAAAATATCTTTTCTACGGTCAAATTTCCAAAATTTTCCTTCAAACAGGAACGAAATTGATGAAAAATATTTCTTTAGAGCTTGACTAATTTGGTGCGATTTTATGGTCAATTGCTTCATATTTGAGAAGAGGAAATTTTTCCCCAAAGATATTTCTCCACTTCTGCAATGTGAAAATCATCAAAATGTGAGTCAAATTGTGTATTTAAGCCCATAATTTGATTTTTTTTTACAAATTTTACTTGTGCTTAATTTTTGAATTTGACTAAGGCTATATAACCGTTTGGCTTGTAAGCGTTAGGCAAGGTATTTTTCAGGTACATTTTGTAGAAATTTGAATAACTGATATGTTATCCATTGAGATTCTCCTAATCACACACTATTTTATCTTCCTGCACAATACAAAATCTCTTCTACCATTAATCATCACATGTGGAAATAAAATCAATTGCATGCACACATTGAAACCATAAAAATTCACACATATGAACACAGTATTTCATGGGAAATACTGAAGCTGAAAACCCCAACTATTTGTATATTATATATGTCATAGAGATCATGTAACAATCATCATACAAATATCCTCACAAGCTCTCAATATAATCTCCACTTGCTACACACTAATCAGGCCCGATCTTGCAAATCCCATGCACCGATCTTTGCCAGCCTTTAGCCTGCCTCTACTGTGCAATCCCTGCTGAACAATGCCTCTTGATGAGAATGTATTACCCCAGCCTTGCTCATGCAGTATTTATAGGCATCTCTACTAATTTTTGGATGCAAACCATGCATCACTTATAGTCACAACTGATAGTCACACTTGCCCTTTCACCTATCTTTGCATTGATCTCCATCAAATCGTCCATGAATCGTGGTTAAATAATGTATTCTTTAGTTGATTAATGAGTTTATAATTAGTGAATTAATTAATAATTAATTCACACCACTCTCACTAATTTTATCAATCAGTTAAACTAGATACAAATAGCTCAACTATATTTAGATTAGTTAAACTGAACACAACTCTATTAACTTCCTCAATCAACTCCACCAAACTCTGTCACATGAGTTCTAACTGAAGTATCCATGAAATAGCTCCACATAACCCTTAGGAATAGCGTAATTCCTTCCGTCAGCTCCTGTGCCACATCTGTGCACTTAACTGAAGTGCTCCAAGAGAATAAGATAATGTTTAGAGTTAAGAGCTAGTAATATTGAACATATCTATTTTTAGACTGGAAATCTAAAAATAGATTCCGCCCAATATGTCTAAAAATATAAATCCATATATTTCTCCAACTTGACCAACCATCCACAAATAGCATCCCACAACTTATAAAACATGATCCATATGTCTAAAAATAGACATAGTCTAAAAATAGACTTTGTGACAAAAATCACCTGTGTGGCCCCCACCTAGTTTAGGTGATCACTTTCCAACTAGGATCAGGAATGATGTTTCAGGATTCCTCCTTCACTGTTTCTTGTTTCAATCTTCAACACTCCCTCTCAACAAGAAAGGATTGTCTTTGCATGCGACATGCAACTCCATGCATTCGCCTGGAAACCTTTACAAGCGCCATGCAACTCCATGCATTTGCTATGCAACTCCTCTGAAACTGAATAGGATCTAAACAACTCAATTAGTCTGATGCATATATCATCAAAGTCTTCGAATTCTGCTGGGCCCAACTGCACATGTCATCAGGAACCACTGCGCTGTTGAACTCTTGCACCCATGCACTCTACACTTGCTATCAACTCTGAACCACACTCCAGTATTCGACACTGTCACTTTTATCTACCTGCATCAATCCAAATGATCATTCTACTGCTACGCTATGGGTACCTCGTAGCCAAGTTCAACTCATGAGATCCACACCATCTCATGAATCCATCCCATAAATCTCCTCTTGGGATTAATCATGCATATCGCCCCACCTCTCACCTAGTCGTATAGCTGCATGCACTCCCTCTGCCCATCTGGCATGAAATTTCTCTGCATGAGTGGTTTCTTCCACTCCATGATCCTCATCTTATGGCTTCTCCACATCCCGAGGTTCACTATTACCTACATGAAAAACTTGCTCCCTCTCAAGCATCAATTGCATGTCTTTCTTGCACTTCCCAACAATAGGAAGCTCCATAGAAATCCCATCTACTTCAAGTCTGTAGAGATTCTTTGCTCGAATCCAAACCTTCTTGACTTTTCCTATTGCCTTGTGCTGAAGGAAAACTTTTCCTTCACTAAAGACAACCTCATACCCTTTATCCTCTAACATTGCGACTGAGATCAAATTCTTCTTTAAACCTGGAACATGCACTACATATTGTAAAAGAATGAGTTTAGCTGACTCCCTCTAAAAGGTAATGGTACCAATGCCGGTCACATTGTATCTTCCATTTTCGCCCAACTCAACATGCAACTGGAGATCTTTCTCCACCAAGTCACTGAAAAGATTCACATCTCCCGTCATGTGAAAGGAAGCGCCACTATCAAAATACCACCCCGATCCCGATGCACTAGACACCATTCATGCGATCAATGAGAAGTCCAGCTCAAATTGCGAGGCAAGAGCCTCACTAGCTACAGCTCCAGCATCTTTCTTGTTCTTCTACTTCTGTAGACAATTTTTGGCATAATTTCCATGCTCGTGACAGTGAAAACACTTCACTTTGGACATGTCACGCTCTTTACCATCCACACTGGATTGAGAAGCATTCTTCTTACCCTTCCCCTTCCTTGCTTTGGCAGCCAAAGAAAAATCCTCTTCATCATCATTCTTTGATGAAGATCCATCCCTGGTATCCTGCCTTATCTCCTCCTGCACAAGATCCGACCAAAGTCGCTCCCATCCTGGCAATTTCTCCCGACCATTGATAGAGTCCTGATAGGAATGCCAACTCTTTGGAAGCCCAAGGAGAGCCAAGCTCACCAATTCCTCATCATCCAAACTAAATCCTACACTCCCAAGCTCATCCCTGCAGTGGAAAAACTTTGTCAAGTACACTCAAATAGTGTTATTCTCCTCCATTTTTATTTTCCTGAGTTTATCCTTGAGTGCCAACTTCCTCTGGTCACTCTTGCTTTGGAACAAATCTGTCAAAGCTTTCCACATCAAGAATAGAGAAGATTTACCATGAAGGCTGGACACTATGTGATCCTTCACACCTTCCAACAGAATCCTTCGACACCTTGCTACCTTCTTTTGCCATGCGTCAAGTACGGAAACATCACTAGAAGTAGGTTTTGGAATTTCTGCATCTATGAACTGCTTCAACCCATTGTCATCCAGCATTGCCTCCATCCTGTCCTTCCATGAAATATAATTTGAGCTGTCCTCCATCATAATCCATTGAAGGAAACCTCAACTTTGACACCAAGAAATCACTATAGCAATTTCGAATTCCAACAACACAAAACTCAACTGCTTCAATGCTTTGCAATTGCTCCAATGATCAATATCCCTCTGATACCATGTAGAAATTTGAATAAATGATATGTAATCCATCGATATTCTCCTGATCACACACTATTTTATCTTCATGCACAATATAGAATCTCTTCTACCATTGATCATCACATGCCAAAATAAAAACAATTGCATGCACACATTGAAACCATAAAAATTCACACATATGAACACAGTATTTCATGGGAAAGCCTAAAGCTGAAAACCCCAACTATATGTATATTATATATGTCATAG